>JAPFBE010000848.1:0-23814 GCA_034336665.1 Luscinia megarhynchos | reverse complement strand
TCTTTTTCACGTATTGCTATTGGAAATTGGAAAACGGAACAGGATTGGGAAGAGGAATACGGAACCGCACTCGGAAATACAGTAGCCTGGTAATGTTCTACATAATGTATCTGTGAGAGAGCTTCCTGTCAAATCCTTATCCTACCCAACACACAGGGGATATGGGACTGGGAATATGGGGAACCTGGCTGTAGTGGGCAGAGAATACGGGACAGGAGAGGGAAAGGAGAGCGGAATGGGAATTGGATCTGATGGGAGCCAGGAGGATGTGGAGCTCCCAGCCAGGTGTCTTCAACAGGGATCAGCTGCACCAGGGGCTCAGCGCCTCTGCTCCACCGGGGGTCACTGGGGATCATCCAGCGGGATCCTGCCATGGGGATGGAGCTGGAGCAGCGCATCTGAAGCTCTTTCAAGCACTCGGGCACTTGCAGGGCTTCCCCTCAGTGGTGTCTCCAAGCTGGTGTTGAGCCAGCAGAGCCGAGAAGCCTCTCTCCCACACTCGCACACCTCGTAGGGTCTCTCCCTGGTGTGGGTGCTCGGGTGGGTGAGGAGGGTGGAGTTTTGCTGCAAGCGCTTCCCACAATCAGGACACTCATAAGGCCTCTCACCTGTGTGAATGCGAGTAGTGCACGCATTTAGATGAGAACTGGTCTGAAACCCCTTCTTGCATTTGTCACATTCTTGTGGGTCTCTCCCCGTGTGGGATGCGCCGTGGTGACGCAGATGTGAGCTGCACTTGAAGCCCTTCCTGCAGTCGGAGCAGCGGAACGGCCGCGCCATCTTTGTGGAATGCGAGCAGTGCACGAGGAGATCGGAACTGGCCTGAAACCTCTTCCCCGCATTTATCACACTCAAGGGTTCTCCCCAGTGTGATGCGCCGGTGGGTGAGTAGGTTTGAGTTGTGCTTGAAGCTCTTCCCACAGTCAGGACACTGTAAGGCTTCTTTCATCCCTGTGAGTGCTGATAGCTGATGAGATTGGTTCTTGATATAAACCTCTTCTGGCATTTATCACACTCGTAGGGCTTCTCCCCAGTGTGGCTCCTCTGGTGCATAGTCAGCTGTGAGCTCTGCCTGAATGTCTTCCCCACACTCCCCACACTCTCGTGAGGGCTTCTCGCCCTGTGTGGGACCCTCTGGTGCACAGTCAAGCCGGAGCTCTGGGTAAATCTCTTCCCACACTCCTCACACTCGTAGGGCCTCTCCCCCTGTGTGGGATCCCTCTGGTGCACAGTCAAGCCGGAGCTCTGGGTAAATCTCTCTCCACACCTCACACTCGAGGGCTTTCTCTCCAGTGTGGCTTCCCTGGTGCACAGTCAGGCCTGAGTTGGGCAGCTGACCTCATCCCACACCCCCACACCTCGTAGGGCCGCTCCCCCGTGTGCATTCTCCTCGTACAGTCAGTTCTGATCTCCTCCCAAACCGCTCCCACATTCCTGAGCACTTGTAGGGCTTCTCCTGGTGAAGCTGCTCACGCAGCCCCCAGCTCCGGAAGCCCGCCGCCTCCCCGCCCGGCTGGCTCTTTCCCTGCTGGGATCCCCGGCCAGCGCCAGCAGCCCCTCCTGGTGCGGGATCTGCGCGGGATTTTCCTCCCCGTTGCATTCCTTGCACCATGCAGCCGCTGCCAACATCCTTCCTCGCCCCGTAGGCTGTGCCGCTGGGATTTGTCCTCCCTGCTGTCCGTGCTCAGCTCCTGCCCGCGGAGGAAGGACAAGGACAGGGATGGGATTTGACCGCGCCCGAGTGGAAGGGCAAGGAGATCCCCCCAGGGCTGTGCTGCAGCCGGGGCCGTGCTGGGCCGGGAGATGGAGCAGGACACAGGGGGAAAGGGCCCTGACTTCCTCCCTCACCCGCCTGCGGCTCCTGGGCCATCGACCCTCGTCCTCATGGCTTCCTCCTTTCTCCTTCTTCTTGCTACCGAGGCTCTGGAACCCTGGCTTTGGGGGAAAACAAGGGCTGAGCGGGTTGTTTGTTGCGGCGCTGCCCGAGCGCAGCTGGAGAAGTCAGCGCCCCTTTCAGCCTCGGGGCCCGCTGGAGCCCGCTCAGCACCGAGCTCCCGCACCCCTCCAGGCTGCCGGGGTCCCCTGGCTCCGGATCGCCCCTGGGCGCTCTCCCCTGCCCGCTCCTGCGTGTTCCCCCCCCGCCTCTGCCGCGGACCCTCAGGAGCCGAGATCGCCCCTCCCCGCCGGGACCGGGCGATCGCCACGCGGGAGCCGCCAAGACCCCCGCCAGGGCCATTCCCGGCTCGGCTTTGAGCTCCGGCAACACCCGAACATCCCCTGAACCGCAAATAAAACCATCCCGGAGCCCCCGATGGATTTGGGGCGAGCTCCCTCCCCCGCTCACCTGCGGGATTTTTGGGGGCCGATGCTGCCGCACCCGGGGAAGCTGCGCCTGGGCGGAAGGGCGGCGGCAGCAGCGTGGTTCCAAAATCGCTTCCTCCTCTTCCCCTGCCGCCTCCCGCGTCCCTCCTCTCTGCCGTGGCTCTTCCTCGCTCCTCCTCTTGCTCCTGCTCCTCCCTCCGCTCCCAGCCCGGCTCCGGGCAGGTGCCGACACCCAAAAGCAGCCGCGCTCTGCCCCGGCGGTGTCCAAGCGGCTGCGACTCACGCGGCGCTGCCAGTGATCCTGGGAGCGCTGGGAATGACACGGAGAGCAGCGGCAGCGATGCTGAGAGCCCCCGCGAAGGAACTGGGAGCGCTTTCCCCGCCAGCGCCGCCTTACTGGGAGCACTGGGAGGGAACTGGGAGCCAAGAGCGCGCGGAAAGGGCGGCACTGGGCGGTGGGCGTGGTTATGCAAATGAATCGCGGATTCTTCGCGCTGATTGGTGGGATTTTCTTCAGCGGCCCGCAGTAGGGTGGGGGTTGGGGGCGTGGTTATGCAAATTATCATTTTCGCGGGAGATGTGAACTCTTTGCCGTGGTTATGCAAATAAAAATCCTGCTTTATTACTTTCTTTATCATCGTGGTTATGCAACAATCCCGGATTTTTTGCGCGGTTTTGTTGTTGGGATCCCCGTGAGCTCCCCCCATTGTTTGGGACCCCCTCACTCTCGGGGCCCCTAGGGGTTCCTCCGCTCAAGTGCCGAGCTGCGTCTTGGGGACCCCTCGAGTTTTTGGGGACGCCCCTGAAATTTCTAGATTCCACCCCCAAAAATTTTCAGGATCCTGGAAATTCGCCCTAGGACTCCCCAGTTCACTTTTGGACCTTTTTGGGAACCCCAAATTCTTTTCCTCTATTTGGGGTCTCTGGTTTTTCCTCCCCCCGATCTCACTGTGGGCAGCTCTCACCCTCAGTCTCCTCTCTTGGCACCGCCAAACCCCCTAGAGACCCCCATTCAGCCAAAAATCCCTCCCCGGCACTCACCAAAATATCCCTAGGGACCCCCAAAAATTCAACCTAAAATCTTCCTCGGTATGCCCAAAAAGCCTTAACCCAAAAATCCTCCTCCCGTGTCCCTCTCATGTCCCCCTCAGGTTCCTCATGTCCCCCTGTGTCTCATGTCCCCTCTGTGTCCCCCTCGTGCTCCTCATGCGTGTCCCCTCATGTCCCCCTCAGGTCCCCTCGTGTCCTGCTCCATGTCGTGTCCCCCTGTAGCTCCCCCCTGTGTCCCCCTGTGTCTCTTCATGTCGCAGGTCCCCCCCCTGTGTCTCCCCTGTGTCCCCCTGTGTCGTGTCCCCCTGTGTCCCCCTGTGTCCCCCGTCAGGATCCCCCGTGTCCCTCTGTGTCCCCTCATGTCCCTCCTGTGTCCCCTCAGTGTCCCCCTGTGTCCCCCTGTGTCCCCCTCGTGTCCCCTCGTGTCCGTCCATGTCCCCCCCTCGTGTCCCCCCCTGCCCCCCATGTCTCATGTCCCCCCCTGTGTCCCCTCGTGTCCCTCTATGTCCCTCGTGTCTGTGTCCCTCCATGTCCCCCTGTGTCCCCCTGTGTCTGTCCCTCCCCTGTGTCCCCCTCATGTCCCTGTGTCCCCCTGTGTCCCTCCGTGTCGTGTCCCTCCGTGTCCCTCTCCTCGATGTCCCCCTGTGTCCCCCTGTGTCCCCCCCTGTGTGTCCCCCTATGTCCCCCTGTGTCTGTGTCCCCCCATGTCCCCCTGTGTCCCCTCATGTCCCTCCGTGTCCCCCTGTGTCCCCTCCATGTCCCCCTCGTGTCCCCCTCGTGTCCCCCTGTCTCCTGCTCCCCTCATGTCCCTCTCGTGTCCCCCGTGTCCTCCCCCTGTGTCCCCCCTGTGTCCCCTGTGTCCTCCCATGTCCCCCCGTGTCCCCCTGTGTCCCCTTTCATGTCCCCTCCATGTCCCCCTCTGTGTCCCCCCTGTGTCCCTCCCTCGTGTCCCCCTCGTGTCCCCCTATGTCCCCCCCTGTGTCCCCTCATGTCCCCCCTTGTGTCCCCTCTATGTCCCCCTCGTGTCCCCCTCTGTGTCCCCTCCTCATGTCCCCCCTGTGTCCCCTCGTGTCCCCCCCTGTGTCCCCCCTGTGTCCCCCTCGTGTCCCCCCATGTCCCCCTGTGTCCCCCCTGTGTCCCTCCGTGTCCCCCCCCTGTGTCCCCCCTGTGTCCCTCCATGTCCCCTCTATGTCCCCCCTGTGCCCCTGTGTCTGTGTCTGTGTCCCTCTCTCGTGTCTGCCTCCCTCATTGGGCTCCCCCTCATGTCGTGTCGCTGTGTCCCCCTCGTGTCCCTCCGTGTCCCCTCATGTCGTGTCCCCTCGTGTCCCCAAGTGTCGTGTCGTGTCTCCCCTCGTGTCCCCCTGTGTCCCCTCATGTCTCTCTCCTCTCTGTGTCCCCTCGTGTCTGTGGCTCGTGTCCCCTTCATGTCTCCCCCGTGTCATGTCCCTCATGTCTGTGTCTCCTCTATGTCCCTCAGTGTCCCCTCGTGTCCCTGTGTCTCTGTGTCCTCGTGTCTGTGTCCCCCTCGTGTCTCGGTCTCTATGTCCCCCAAGTGTGTCTGCCTTCCAAGTCCCCTCATAGCTCCTTCTGTGTTCCCTGTGTCCTCCATGTCTCCCTCGTGTTCTCTGTGTCCCCGGCCTCCAGGACCCCTGCTGATCCTGGTGCCACCACGTGAGCGCTGATCCCGTTAAGAGCTCTTTTTCCCGCGTGTGCGTTGGTGACACCTGTGACACCATGGCTACCTCTGACCCGCACTGTCCTTGTCACCGGCTGCTCCTCGGGCATCGGCCTGGCTGTGGCTGTGTTGCTCGCGCGGGACCCCCAGCATGACACCTGGGTGAGGGGGGTCCCCAGTGCCTCCCAAATGTCCCCAAATGTCCCCCAAATGTCCCCAAGGCGGGGAGCGAAGGGGTTACACAACCCGGGAGGGGAGGGGGAATTGTCCCTCAACCCGAGGGGGACACGTGGACACCCCGGAGGGTCTGGGGAGGGGTCCCCAAATAGTCTCCCAAATGTCCCTGAGTGTCCCTAAGGCGGGGAAGGTCCGGGGAGGGGTCCCCAAAATTCCCCAAATGTCCCCAAATGTCCCTGGGGCGGGAGCGTAAGGGGTTACACAACCCGGGGAGGGGAGGGGGTCCCCAAAATTCCCCAAGGTGGAGGTCCGGGGAGGGGTCCCCACCCCTTAAAAATTCCCCCAAATGTCCCCAAATGTCCCCAAATGTCCCTAAGCTATGGGAGGGAAGGGGTTGCACAACCCGGGGAAGAGGCGGGGACACTGGATTGTCCCCCAAACGGGATTTTGGGATCCCCGGGTGAATTTTTGGGGTCGCCGATGGATTTTGGGATTTTTGGGATCCCTGATGAATTTTTGGGATATTTTTGGGGTCGGTCCTGGCCACCATGCATCTGTCCCTGTAAATTCCAGATGTGGTTTTTGGGATCCCTGACCCTGGATTTTTGGGGATCCCTGATGAATTTTGGGATCCCCTGAACGTTTGGGGTTTTTTGGGGATCCCTGATGAATTTTTGGGTTTTTGTTGTTTTTTGGGGTCGCAGTCCTGGCCACCATGCGGGACCTGTCCCAAGGGATCCCTGACCAGTTTTTTGGGGGTTTTGGGATCACTGATGAATTTTTGGGATATTTTTGGGGTCGCAGTCCTGGCCACCAGGCGGGACCTGTCCCAGGAAATTCCAGATGCGGTTTTTGGGATCCCTGATGAATTTTAGGGATCCCTGATGAATTTTTGGGATATTTTTGGGGTCGCAGTCCCGGCCACGAGGCGGGACCTGTCCCGGTTATTTCCAGACACGGTTTTTAGGATCCCTGATGAATTTTTGGGGTTTTTTTGGGATTTTTGGGGTCGCAGTCCCGACCACCATGCGGGACCTGTCCCGGGAAATTCCAGACGCGGTTTTTGGGATCCCTGACCGATTTTTTGGGGGTTTTGGGATCCCTGATGAATTTTTGGGATCCCTGATGAATTTTTGGGATATTTTTGGGGTCGCAGTCCTGGCCACCATGCGGGACCTGTCCCGGGAAATTCCAGACGCGGTTTTTGGGATTCCTGACCGATTTTTTGGGGGGTTTTGGGATCCCTGATGAATTTTTGGGATCCCTGATGAATTTTTGGGATTTTTGGGGTCGCAGTCCTGGCCACCAGGCGGGACCTGTCCCGGGAAATTCCAGATGCGGTTTTTGGGATCCCTGGCCGGATTTTTGGTATCCCTGATGAATTTTTGGGGTTTTTTTGGTTTTTTTGGGGTCGCAGTCCCGGCCACCATGCGGGACCTGTCCTGGTTATTTCCAGATGCGGTTTTTGGGATCCGTGATGAATTTTTGGGATCCCTGATGAATTTTTGGGATATTTTTGGGGTCGCAGTCCTGGCCACCATGCGGGACCTGTCGCCTGGGGCCCGGGCTGGAGGCCGCGGCCGGCCACTCGGGGACAGCTGCGCGTGTTGCAGCTCGATGTCACCAGCGACAGCTCCGTGGCCGAGTGCCTGGCGGGGGTCCCGGGGGGCGCGTGGACGTCGTGGGTGAGGAATTCCCTGGGGGATCTGGGGGCTTGGGGGATCTTTTGGGGGAATCTTGGGGGTTTGAGGGAATCTGAGGGAATCTTGGGGTGGTAGACTTTCAGGACTTCGGGGGACTTGGGGGCTTGGGGACTTGGGGGTGGACTGCGGGGAATCCCCTGGGGAATCCTGGGGAGCCTTGGGGGACTTTGGGGAATTTGGGGGACCTCCAGTCCTGGGGGATCTTTGGGGAATCTTGGGGGACTTGAGGGGAATTTGGGGGTGGCTCTTGGGGGATTTGGGGGATTTCGGGGGGATTTGGGGTGGTTTGGGGAGGATTTGGGGAATTTAGAGGGTTTGGGGTGGCTTGAGGAGATTTTGGGGTGGTTTGATCGTCGCAGATTTGGGGGATTTTTGAGGTGGTCTGGGGAAATTTTGAGGGGAATTGGGGTGGTTTGGGGGGCCTTTGGGGGATTTTGGGGATTTTGGGGAGTTTTGGGGGGGATTTCGCGTCCCTGTGGTGGATTTTGTGCAGATTTTATGGGATTTTATTGGATTTTAATGGGATTTTATTGGGATTTTAATGGGATTTTTAACGGAATTTTAATGGGATTTTAATAGTATTTTATTGGGATTTTTATGGGATATTAATGAGATTTTATGGGATTTTATTGGGATTTTAACGGGATTTTAAAGGGATTTTAACGGGATATTTTTGGGATTTTATTGGAATTTTAATGGGATTTTAACGGGATTTTAATGGGATTTTAATGGGATTTAATGGGATTTTAATGGGATTTAATGGGATTTTAATGGGATTTTAATGGGATTTAATGGGATTTTAACGGGATTTTAACGGGATTTTAATGAGATTTTATGGCATTTTAACGGGATTTTTATGGGATTTTAATGGGATTTTATGGGATTTTAATGGGATTTAATGGGACTTTAATGAGATTTTATGGGATTTTAATGGCATTTAATGGGATTTTAACGAGCTTTTAATGGGATTTTATGGGATTTTAATTGGATTTTAACGGGATTTTAATGGGATTTAATGGGACTTCAATGAGATTTAATGGGATTTTAACGAGCTTTTAATGGGATTTTAACGGGATTTAAACGGGATTTGGGGGATTTCGGTATCTCCGCCCCCCCCGGGCCGATTTTGGTGGGGATTTCGGGATTTTTTGGGGTTCCCCTGACCCCCCCCCCGAACCTCCCCAGTGAACAACGCCGGGGTGGGGCTGGTGGGGCCCCTGGAAAGCGCCTCGGGGCCGCAGGTGCAGCGGGTGTTCGACACCAACGTTTTCGGGGTGCTGCGCCTGGCGCGGGCGCTGCTCCCCCAAATGAAGCGGCGCCGCAGCGGCCACATCGTGGTGGTCAGCAGCGTCATGGGGCTGCAGGGTGAGACCCCAAAACCCCCCAAAAACCTCCTCGGTACCCCAAAAAATTAAACCCCAAAATTCGTCGATACCCCCCAAAAAATTCACCCCCAAAAATTCTCCATGGTATCCCCAAAAATCGCCCCAAAATTCCTCCGTGTGATAACCCCAAAAATTCACCCCCGAAAATTCTCCGTGGTAACCCCCAAAAATTCAGCCCAAAATCCTCCGCGGTAGCCCAAAAATTCACCCCTAAAAATCCTCCTCGGTACCCCTCAAAAATTCAGCCCAAAATCCTCCCTCGGCACCCCCCAAAAAATCAACCCCCAAATAATCCTCGGTACCCTCAAAAAATTCAGCCCAAAAACCTCCTCGGCACCCCCAAAAATTCACCTCCAAAATCTTCCTCGGCACCCCAAAAATTCATCCCAAAATCCTCCTCGGCACCCCAAAAATTCACCTCCAAAATCTTCCTCGGCACCCCCAAAAAATTCACCCCAAAAATCCTCCTCGGCACCCCCAAAAAATCAACCCCCAAAATCATCTTCGGTACCCTCAAAAATTCAGCCCAAAATCCCTCCCTCGGCACCCCAAAAACTCAGCCCAAAATTCCTCTATACCCCCAAAAATTCACCCCCAAAAATTCTCCTCTCTAGCCCCCAAAAATCGCCCCAAAATTCTCCCCGTGGTAACCCCAAAAATTCAGCCCAAAATCCTCCCTCGTAGCCCAAAAATTCACCCCCAAAATCCTCCTCGGTACCCTCAAAAATTCAACCCAAAACTCATCTCAAAATCCTCCTGGGCATCCCAAAAATTCACCCCAAAAAACCCCCAAAAAACTCGCCCCAAATCCTCTCAGGGACCCCCAAAAATTAACCCCAAAATTTTCCTCGATACCTCCAAAAATTACCTAAAAACTCATCCCAAAATCCTCCTGGGCAATCCCCAAAAATTCACCCCTAAATCATCCTGGGAACCCCAAAAAAACTCACCCCAAAAAACCTCCCAGGAACCCCCAAATCCCTCCCAGACCCGAAATTTTTTGGGGTGCTCGAGACCCCAACCCCCTCCTGAACCCCCCAAAAAATTTGATTGATTTTTAACCCCTCTGGACCCCAAAAACGCCTCCCAAACATTCCCCCAAACCCCTCCCAGCCCCCAAATTTTGGTGTTTTCAGACCCCAACCCCCCCGTAGCTCCCAAATTTTGGGGGTGTCGGGACACCAACCCCCTCCTGAACCCCCCAAAAATTTCGGGGTGCCCCAGGGGTTGTTTTCAACGACGTCTACTCGGCCTCCAAGTTCGCGGTGGAGGGGCTGTGCGAGAGCCTGGCGGTGCAGCTGCTGCAGTTCAACGTCTTGTGAGTGCGGGGGGCCCAAAAATCATCCCCAAAATCATCCCCAAAATCAAACTGGACTCCAAATCACCCCAAAAAATCATCCCCAAAATCATCCCCAAAAATCCGGAGCCCCCAAAATCATCCCCCAAAAATCATCCCTAAAATCACGGAGCTCTCAAAATCATCCCCCTAAAATCACCCCCAAAATCATCCCCAAAATCACTGGGAGCTCCCAAAAATCACCCCCACAATCATCCCCTAAAATCATCCCCTCAAAACCGCTGGATCGACCCAAAAAATCCCCATCTCCCTAAAATCGCTGGATCGCCCCCAAAAATCAACTCCAAAATCATCCCCTAAAAATCGCCGGGAGAGCCCCTAAAATCAACCCCCAAAATCATCCCCAAAACTCCGGGAGCTCCCAAAATCATCCCCTAAAAATCAGCTGGATCGCCCCAAAATCACCCCCAAAAATCATCCCCTAAAATCCGCTGGGATCGCTCCAAAAAATCCCCCAAAAATCATCCCCTAAAAATCCGCTGGATCGCCCCTAAAATCATCCCCCAAAAATCATCCCCAAAAATCATCCCCCAAAATCATCCCCAAAACTGGCCGGGATCGCCCCCAAAATCATCCCCCTAAAATCATCCCCAAAAATCCGGCCGGGATCGGACCCAAAAAAATCCCCAAAATCATCCCCTAAAACTACCGGGATCGCCCTCCAAAAATCCCTTTATAAACCGGCCGGATCGCCCCCAAAAATCATCCCCTAAAATCATCCCCTAAAATCATCCGCAGAAATTATCCCTAAAAACCGCTGGATCGACTCCAAAAATCCCGAAAACCATCGGATCGCCCCAAAATCACCCCCAAAATCATCCCCAAAATCATCATCCCCAAAACGGCCGGATCGCTTCAAAAAATCCCTTATAAACCGCCGGGAAATCGCCTCTAAAATCATCCCTAAAATCCGCCGGATCGCTTCCCAAAATCATCCCCCAAAATCATCCCCAAAATCATCCCTCTATAAACCGCTGATCGCTTCCCAAAATCATCCCTCAAAATCATCCCCAAAATCATCCGCAGAAAATTATCCCTAAAACTGCTGGATCGACCCACAAAAAATCCCTTAAAACCGCTGGATCGCCCCTAAAATCATCCCCCAAAAATCATCCCCAAAAATCATCCCCAAAAATCACCCCCCAAAAATCATCCCCTAAAATCCGCCGGATCAGCCTCCCAAAATCATCCCCCAAAAATCATCCCCCAAAATCATCCGCAAAATTATCCCCTAAAACCGACTGGATCACCCCAAAAACTCCCTAAAACCGGATCGACGCCTAAAATCACCCCCAAAAAATCATCCCCCAAAATCATCCCCAAAAACCGCCGATCGCCTCCAAAAATCCCCAAAATCATCCCCTAAAAACGGCCGGGATCGACCCAAAAATCCCCCAAAATCATCCCTCAAAATCCGCCCGGATCGCCCCAAAATCATCCCCTAAAAACCGCCGGATCGCCCTCTAAAAATAATTCCCCTAAAATCTGCCGGGATCGCCTCCAAAATCATCCCCAAAATCATCCCCAAAATCCCGGCCTCGGATCGCCCAAAAATCCCTAAAACCGCCGGGATCGTCCCAAAAATCATCCTCAAAACTGCCGATCAGCCCCCAAAATCATCCCCAAAATCATCCCTAAAATCCGCCAGGATCGCCTCCAAAAATCCTAAAAATCCCCCCAAAAATCCCCAAAAAATCCCAAAACCCCCCAAAAATCCCCCCTAAAAATCCCCCCAAAATCATCCCTCTAAAATCTGCCGAGCTCTCAAAATCATCCCCAAAAATCCGGCCGGATCGCCCCCAAAAATCATCCCCCAAAATCATCCCCAAAATCCGCTTCGGATCGACCCAAAAATCCCCAAAATCATCCCCTAAAACCGGCTGGATCGCCTCAAAAATCCCTTTATAAACCGCTGGATCGCCTCTAAAATCACTCCCCCAAAATCATCCCCTAAAATCATCATCCCCTAAAAACGGGCCGGGATCGCCTCAAAAAATCCCTTATAAACCGCCGGATCGCCTAAAATCATCCCCAAAATCCGCTGGATCGCCCCTAAAATCATCCCCCAAAATCATCCCCAAAAATCATCCCTATAAACCGGGCTGGATCGCTTCCAAAATCATCCCCTAAAAATCATCCCCAAAATCATCCGCAAATTATCCCCAAAACCCCGGATCGGACCCAAAAAATCCCCAAAACCATCGGGATCGCTCTGAAAATCACCCCCCTAAAAATCGGATCGCCTCTAAAATCATCCCCTAAAAATCCGCTCGGGATCGCCTCTAAAATAATTCCCAAAAATCTGCCGATCGCCCTAAAATCATCCCTCAAAATCATCCCCAAAACCGCTGGATCGCCTCTAAAACATCCCCCAAAATCCGCCGATCGCCTCTTAAAATCGCCCCCTAAAATCATCCCCAAAATCCGGGCCCTGATCGCCCAAAAATCCCTACAAACCGCCGGGATCGTCTCTAAAATCATCCCCTAAAATCATCCCTAAAATCATCCCCAAAACCGCTGATCGCCCTCTAAAATCACCCCCTAAAAATCATCCCTTAAAAATCATCCCCTAAAACCGCTGGACGCCCTCAAAAATCCCTAAAAATCGGGCGGATCGCCTCTAAAATCATCCCCCTAAAATCATCCCTCAAAATCATCCCCTAAAAATCCGCTGAGCTCTCAAAATAATTCCCAAACTGCTGGGATCGCCCCAAAATCATCCCTCAAAATCATCCCCTAAAATCATCCCCAAAACCGCTGATCGCCTCTGAAAATCATCCCCTAAAATCATCCCCTAAAATCATCCCCAAAATCCGGGGCTGAGCCTCTAAAATCATCCCTCAAGCAAAATTATCCCCAAAACCGCTGATCGACCCCAAAAATCCCCAAAACCATCGGGATCGCCCCCAAAATCATCCCCCAAAAATCATCCCTCAAAAATCATCCCCAAAACCCCGCCAGATCGCCCCCAAAAATCCCTAAAAACCGGCGGAACCGCTCCCCCAAAAAATCCCCCTAAAACCGCCGGATCGCCTTCAAAATCATCCCCAAAATCCGCTGGAGAGCTCCCAAAATCATCCCTCAAAAATCATCCCCCAAAATCCGCCGATCGCCTCAAAAAATCCCTAAAAATCCGCTGGGATCGCCTAAAATCCTAAAAAACTCCCTCAAAATCCCAAAAATCCTTAAAATCCCCTAAACCCCCAAAAATCCTCAAAATCCCCCAAAAAATCCCCTAAAAATCATCCCCTATCCCCAAAAACTCCCTTAAAAATCCCCAAAATCCCTCAAAATCCCAAAAATCCCCCATAAAATCTCTAAATCCCCTTAAAAATCCCCCAAAAAGTTATAAAATCCAAAAACCCCAAAAATCGAACAAAAGCCCCAAAATCCCTCAAAACCCCTAAAAATCCCCCAAAACCCTTATAAATCCCTCAAAAATCCTCAACCCCCAAATCCCCAAAAATCACATAAATCCCCTATAAAATCCCCTAAAAACTCTCAAAACCCCTAAAACCCCTGAAAACCCCCCTAAAAATTTAAAAACCGCCAAAAATCAACGAAAAAATCAACTAAAAATCCTTAAAACCCCAAAAATCCTAAAAATCACATAGAAATCCCTTAAAATCCTTAAAATCCCTTAAAATCCTAAAAACCCCAAAATCCCTCAACCCTCCAGCGTGGTTCTGGTGGAGCTGGGCCCGGTGAACACGGAATTCGAGGCCAAAGTTCTGCAGGAGGTGGAAAAATCGGAATTTCCCGAGACCTGACTCAAACTCTGCCAGCTACTCACGAGGTTTACCTGTCTCGCCAGCCGGGACGGTTCCAGACCTTTGCCAGAGCGCCCAGCAGGTGGCGCAGGTGAGAGAAAGTTTTTGGGGAATTTTTGGGAATTTTTTGGGAATTTTTTTTGAATTTTTTGGGATTTTTTGGGGATTTTTTGGGGGTTTTTATAGCGATTTTTGTGCTTTTTTTGTGTATTTTCTGGTGACATTTCGGGTGTTACCTGCCTGGTTCGGGCACAGCCCCCAGCAGGTGACACAGGTGAGGATTTGGGGTTTTTTGGGGATTTTAAAAATTTTTTAAATATATTTTTTGGGGATTTTTGGGTATTTTTTGGTTATTTTTGGAGGTTTTTATGGTGATTTTTTTGGCGTTACCTGCCCGCCAGCCGGGACGTGTTCCGCACCTTCGGCCAGAGCGCCCAGCAGGTGGCGCAGGTGAGCGAAAGGTTTTGGGGAAATTTTTGGAATTTTTGGGGATTTTTTGGGATTTTTTTGATTTTTGGGGATTTTTTGGATTTTTTGGATTTTTGGCGATTTTTTGGGGGTTTTATGATGATTTTGGGCTTTTTTGAGCATTTTCTGGTGACAGTTCGGGTGTTACCTGCCTGGTTAGGGGCCAGAGCCCCCCAGCAGGTGGCGCGAGGTGAGCAAAAGTTTTGGGGAATTTTTGGGATTTTTTTGGGATTTTTGGGGGATTTTTTTGGGATTTTATAGCGATTTTTTGGGATTTTTTGGGGATTTTTCAAGCGATT
Organism: Luscinia megarhynchos; assembly: GCA_034336665.1. Lineage (NCBI taxonomy): Eukaryota > Metazoa > Chordata > Aves > Passeriformes > Muscicapidae > Luscinia > Luscinia megarhynchos. The sequence goes on along the minus strand of JAPFBE010000848.1, from coordinate 9,608 downwards.
TTTTTTAACTTTATTTTTATAGCGATTTTTGGGATTTTTGGGGATTTTTGGGATTTTTTTTGATTTTTTGATTTTTTTTATAGCTATTTTTGAATTTTTTGGCTATTTTTTGGGGGTTTTTATAGCGATTTTTGTGCTTTTTTGTGCATTTTCTGGTGATAAGTTGGTGTTACTCTGCCTGGTTCGCACAGCCCCCAGCAGGTGACACAGGTGAGGATTTAGGGTTTTTGGGGATTTTAAAAATTTTTTAAATATATTTTTTGGGGATTTTGGGCATTTTTTGGTTATTTTTGGAGGTTTTTATGGTGATTTTTTGATGCTACCTGCCCGCCAGCCGGGACGTGTTCCTCGCGACCTTTCGGCCAGAGCGCCCAGCAGGTGGCGCAGGTGAGCAAAAGGTTTTGGGGGAAATTTTTGGAATTTTTGGGGATTTTTGGGATTTTTTTGATTTTGGGATTTTATAGCTGATTTTTTGGGATTTTTGGCTGATTTATGGGGTTTTTTATGGTGATTTTTGTGCTTTTTTGGGGGCATTTTCTGGTGATATTTCGGTGTTACCCGTCTGAGTCCGACAGAGCCTAGCAGGTGACACAGGTGAGCTTAAAGGTTTTGGGGAAATTTTTGGAATTTTTGGGGATTTTTGGGATTTTTTTTTATTTTTGGGGATTTTATAGCGATTTTTGGGATTTTTTGGCTATTTTTTTGGGTTTTTATAGCGATTTTGTGCTTTTTTGGGCATTTTCTGATGAGATTTCTGTGTTACCCTGCCTGGTCTCGACAGAGCCCTCCCAGCAGGTGACACAGGTGAGAATTTGGGAATTTTCCGATTTTTTTATGCTTTTGGGGATTTTTTGGGAATTTTTGGTTATTTTTGGAGGTTTTATGGTGATTTTTTTGATGCTACCTGCCCGCCAGCCGGGACGCATGTTCCGCGACCTTTCGGCCAGAGCGCCCAGCAGGTGGCGCAGGTGAGCAAAAGGTTTTGGGGAAATTTTTGAATTTTTGGGATTTTTTGGGATTTTTTTGATTTTTGGGGATTTTATAGCCATTTTTTTGGGATTTTTTTAAGGATTTTTGGGGTTTTTATGATGATTTTGGGCTTTTTGGGCATTTTCTGGTGACATTTCGGGTGTTACCCGCTCTGAGTTTTAGGGCAGAGCTCCCCAGCAGGTGGCGCAGGTGAGCAAAAGTTTTTGGGGAATTTTTTGGGAATTTTTTGGGAATTTTTTGGGACTTTTTGGGATTTTTTTGATTTTTGGGGATTTTTGGGGATTTTTTGGGATTTTATAGCGATTTTTTGGGGATTTTTGGGGATTTTTCATGATTTTTTGGATTTTTTTTATTTTATAGCCGATTTTTGGGGGATTTTTTTGATTTTTTGATTTTTTTTGATTTTATAGCGATTTTTGGGGGATTTTTTTGGATTTTTTTGGATTTTTTTTGATTTTATAGCGATTTTTGGGATTTTTGATGATTTATGGGGTTTTTATGTGATTTTTGTGCTTTTTGGGGCATTTTCTGGTGACATTTCGGTGTTACCTGCCTGGTTTGGGCAGAGCCCCCAGCAGGTGGCGCAGGTGAGCAAAAGTTTTTGGGGAATTTTTGGGACTTTTTTTGAATTTTTTGGGATTTTTTTGGGATTTTTTGGGGATTTTTTGGGGATTTTATAGCGATTTTGGGGGGATTTTTAGGCGATTTTTTTGTATTTTTTTTTATTTTATAGCGGTTTTTTGGGATTTTTTTGGGGGATTTTTTTGAGATTTGTTGGGACTTTTTTTGTTATTTTATAGCTATTTTTTGGGGGTTTTTTTGGGTTTTTATAGTGATTTTTGTGCTTTTTTTGGGCATTTTCTGGTGACATTTCTGTGTTACCTGCCTGGTTCGGGCACAGCCCCCAGCAGGTGGCGCAGGTGAGAATTTGGGATTTTTTGGGGGATTTTTTGGGGATTTTTTCAGGATTTTTTGAGGATTTTTTTTATTTTTGGGAGTTTTTTGGGATTTTTGGAGGTTTTTATAACGTTTTTTGGGGGGATTTTTTGGGGGTTTTCATAGCGGTTTTTTGGGGGATTTTTGGGGGTTTTATGGGACTTTTTGTGGATTTTTTTGGGCATTTTTTGGGGTGTTTTTGGGATTTTTGGGGATTTTTTTCAGGATTTTTTGGGTTTTTGGGGATTTTTTGGGATTTTTTGGGGATTTTTTGGGTGTCCTCACCCCGCCCCTCATTTTTGGGGGGTCGCTGAGTGAATTTTTGGGGTTTTTGGGAGGATTTTGAGGTTTCTGGGCAGAATTTTCACCATTTCCAGGCGGATTTTTTGGCGCTTTTTGGGGTTACCTGACTGGGATTTTGGGGATTTTTGGGGTGCCCTCACCCGTGCCCCTCCCATAACTGGAAGACCCCGCCCCTCATTTTTGGGGGTCGCTGAGTGAATTTTTGGGGGTTTTTGGGGGGCTTTTTGACCATTTCCAGGCGGATTTTTGTCGCTTTTTGGGGGTTACCTGACTGGGATTTTTGGGGATTTTTGGGGTGCCCCTCACCCGCGCCCTCTTAATTGGAGACTCCCAACTCAATTCTGGCCGGAATTTGTGGGGTCCCTGGGTGAATTTTTGGGTTTTCTGGGACAGATTTTTGACCATTTCCAAGCCGATTTTTTGGCGCTTTTTGGGGTTACCTGACTGGGATTTTTGGGATTTTTTGGGGTGCCCCTCACCCGTGCCTCCCTCCCATAACTGGAGACCCCTGCCCCTCATTTTGTAAACCCTGAGTGGAGTTTTTGGGGTTTTGGGGTGGGTGGACTTTTTGACCATTTCCAAGCCGCATTTTTGGCGCTTTTTGGGGTTACCTGACTGGGATTTTTAGTGGGTCCCCTCACCCGTGCTCCTCCCCATAACTGAAGACCCCTGACCCCATTTTTGGGGGTCGCTGAGTGAATTTTTGGGGTTTCCCTTTGGGCGGATTTTTGCGGCTTGGGGGACTTTTTCATCATTTCCAGGCGGATTTTTGTTGTTTTTGGGGTTACCTGACTGGGATTTTTGGGGATTTTTGGGTGCTCTCACCCGCGCCCCCCAGGCCATCGTGGATGTGATCGGCGCCCCGCCCCCGTTCCGGACCCCCACCAACCCGCTGTACTCGCCGCTGCTCTCGCCTCTGCGCCACGCCGACCCCTCGCGGCGATTTGGGGGTTCGCGACCTTCCACCGCCTCCTCTTCCAGCTGGGCCCCCGCCTTCCACCTCAGCCTGGCTGCTCAGGTGTCTCACCTGCCGCTGCTGCAGCCGCAGGGTCACCCCCGTCTGAGGGCACCCCAAAAATTTGGGGGTTTTGGGGGTCCTGGGGGGCATTTGGGGTGAAATCGGGGAGTTTTTGGGGCGAATTTTGGGAGGTTTTGGGTTTTAGGGGGTTTTTGGGGGGTTCGGGGTCTCACCTGAGTCTGGGGTGTTCTCAGGTGTGTCCTGAGTCACCCCTGTCTGAGGGCACCCCAAAAAATTTGGGGGTTTTGGGGGTCCTGGGGGGCATTTGGGGCGAAATCGGGGAGTGTAGGGGTGAACTGGGAGTTTTGGGGCTGTTTTGGGAGGCTTTTGGGTTTTAGGGGGATTTTGGGGGTTCGGGGTCTCACCTGAGTCTGGGATGTTCTCAGGTGTGTCCTGAGTCACCCTCGTCCGAGGGCACCCCAAAAATTTGGGGGTTTTGGGGGTCCTGGTGTGGATTTTATGGTGAAATCGGGGAGTATTGGGGTGAATTCGGGGAGTTTTGGGGCTGTTTCTTTGGGGGGTTTTGGGGATTTTCGGGGGTTTGGGGTCTCACCTCAGCCTGGCGCTGCTCAGGTGTCTCACCTGCCGTGCTGCAGCCGCAGGGTCACCCCTGTCTGAGGGCACCCCAAAAATTTGGGGGTTTTGGGGGTCCTGAGGGGATTGGGGTGAAATCGGGAGTTTTGGGGGCTGTTTTGGGAGGTTTCTTTGCGTTTTAGGGGAGATTTTGGGGTTCTGGGTCTCACCTGAGTCTGGATGTTCTCAGGTGTAACCTGAGTCACCCCCTGTTCGAGGGCACCCCAAAAATTTGGGGGTTTTGGGGGTCCTGGGGGATTTGGGGTGAAATCGGGGGTGTAGGGGTGAAATCGGGGAGTTTTGGGGCTGCTCTTTTGGGAGGCTTTTTGGGTTTTAGGGGATTTTGGGGGTTCGGGGTCTCACCTGAGTCTGGATGTTCTTCAGGTGTGTCCTGAGTCACTCCCGTCTGAGGGCACCCCAATTTTGGGGGTGTCCTGGGGGATCTCTATGGTGAAATCGAGTTTTGGGGTGAATCTCGGGGAGTTTTGGGGCTGCCTTGGGGGTTTGGGATTTTCGCTTTGGGGGTCTCACCTCAGCCTGGCGCTGCTCAGGTGTCTCACCTGCCGCTGCTGCAGCCGCAGCGGTCACCCCCTGTCTGAGGGCACCCCAAAAATTTGGGGGTTTTGGGGGTCCTGGGGGATTTGGGGTGAAATCGGGGGTGTAGGGGTGAATCTGGGGAGGTTTTGGGGTTTTTTGGGGGTGGGGGTCTCACCTGAGTCTGGGGGTTCTCAGGTGTGTCCTGAGTCACCCCCTGTCTGAGGGCACCCCAAAATTTGGGGGTTTTGGGGGTCCTGGGGGATTTGGGGTGAAATCGGGGATGTAGGGTGAATTCGGGGAGTTTTGGGGGCGGTTTTGGGGGGTTTGGGGATTTTCGGGGGTTTGGGGGTCTCACCTCAGCCTGGCGCTGCTCAGGTGTCTCACCTGCCGCTGCTGCAGCCGCAGGGTCACCCCCGTCTGAGGGCACCCCAAAAATTTGGGGGTTTGGGGGTCCTGGGGGATTTGTAGTAAAATCGGGGGAGTTTTCGGGGTGAAATCGGGGAGTTTTGGGGCTGTTTGGGAGGTTTTTTGGGTTTTAGGGGATTTTGGGAGCCCGGGGTCTCACCCGAGTCTGGATGTTCTCAGGTGTCCTGAGTCACCCCTGCCTGAGGGCACCCCAAAAATTTGGGGGTTTTGGGGGTCCTGGTGGATTTATGGTGAAATCGGGGAGTTTTGGGGTGAATTCGGGGAGTTTTGGGGGCTGCTTTTTGGGGGGTTTTGGGGATTTTCGGGGTTTGGGGGTCTCACCTCAGCCTGGCGCTGCTCAGGTGTCTCACCTGCCGCTGCTGCAGCCGCAGGGTCACCCCCTGTCTGAGGGCACCCCAAAAATTTGGGGGTTTTTGGGGGTCCTGGGGGATCTGGGGCGAAATCGGGGGAGTTCTGGGGGCTGTTTTGGGAGGCTTTTTTGGCTTTTAGGGGGGATTTTTGGGGGTTCGGGGTCTCACCTGAATCTCGATGTTCTCAGGTGTGTCCTGAGTCACTCCTGTTCTGAGGGCACCCCAAAAATTTGGGGGTTTTGGGGGGTCCTGGGGGATTTGGGGCGAAATCGGGGAGTTTTTGGGGTGAATTCGGGGAGTTTTGGGGGCTGTTTTGGGAGGTTTTTTGGGTTTTAGGGGGATTTTGGGGGCTTCGGGTCTTACCTGAGTCTGGGGGTTCTCAGGTGTGTCCTGGAGTGACTCCTGTCTGAGGGCACCCCCAAAAAATTTGGGGGTTTTGGGGGAACTTCGGAGGGAATTTGGGGGCAAAATCGGGAATTTTTGGGGATTTTTAGGAGGTTTTGGAGGTTTTAGGGGGATTTAGAAGATTTTGGGGGATTTAGGAAGATTTTGGGGGTCTCACCTGAACCTGGTGGCTCTCAGGTGTCTCACCTGCGGAAGGGGGGACCCCAAAACTGGGGAGGATCTGAGTCTTTAATTTGGGGGAATTTGGGGATTTGGGGAATTTTAGAGGAAATTTTGGGGAATTTTGGGGAATTTTTTGGGGAATTTTGGGGAATTTTTTGGGGGGAATTTTGTGGAATTTTGGGGGAATTTGTGGGATTCTGGGGAATTTTGGGGAATCTTGGGGAATTTGTGGGAATTTTGGGGAATTTTGGGGAATTTTGGGGATTTTGGGGGATTTTTGGAGTCTCTATTAAACCTGAAATGTTCCCGTAGCCGGGTCCTCGCACCAATTGTCGCGCCGGGGAGATTTTTGGGGGTTTTTGGGTGGAATTTTGGGGAATTTTCGGGGATTTTTGGGGAATTTTGGGGGTCCCAAATCCAGCGGGCAACAAACGCGGCGGAACGCATGTTCGGGGAAACGCTTGGCGCCCGGAAGGAGCGGAAATGACACACCGGAAGTTGCCGGAAGGGCTGGGGAGACACCGGAAGTAGAGGGAGGCCACGTGGAGCGCCGAGATGGGGCGGCCCGGGAAGGTCAGGGGGGAAAAAACGGGAAAAAACGGGGAAAAAAACGGGAAAAACCGGGGAAAAACCGGGAAAAACCGGGATGGGGAGGGCTGAGCGCAGCGGCGGCGGCTCGGGAATGGCGGCGGAGCGGAAAAAACTTGGATTTTGGGAATCGCAAAATTTTGGGAATTGTGAGGGGAAAAATGGGAATTCCCAAATTTTGGGGTCTCCGGAGTCTCTCTTTCCTAAAAATCGGGATCTGGAATCCCCAGAATTCCCAAAATTTGGGGGTTTCCGAATTTTTTATTTCTGGAAAATTTTGGTTTAAAAATTCCCTGAAATTTGCGATTTTTGTGATGGAAATTCGGGATTTGGGGGCTCTGAATTCTCGGGATTTCGGGAATTTTCCGCCCTCCTGTGGGAATTCGGGGATTGCAACTCCCGGAATTCCCAAAATTTGGGATCTCCAAACTCTCTTTCTAAAAAATCGGGATCTGGAGTCCCAGAATTCCCAAAATTTGGGGGTTTTTAATCCATCCCCAGGTGAAAAAATGTCGATTTAAGGGTTGGGGCTCCCGGGATTTCGTCTCCTCCGTGATTTTTGGAAAGATCGGATCAGGGAGCTCCCAAATTTTGGGAATTCCCAGATTTTGAGGTTTTTGGAAAAGTTGGATCGGGGGATTAAAAATTCCCAAAATTTGGGGAGTTCCAGCCCTCTTTGGGGCAAAAAATGTGGATTGAAGGGTGGGGAGGGCTGGAAATTCCCAAATTTTGGGGTCTCCGGGTGGGAATTTGGGATTGTGACTCTCAGAATTCCCAAAATTTTGGGGTCTCCGGAGTCTCTTTTTCCAAAAAATCGGGATCTGGAGTCCCAGGAATTCCCAAAATTTGGGGTTTTCAAATTCTTATTTCTGGAAAATTTGGGTCTGGGAATCCCCCAAACTTTGGGCTTTTAATCCATTCCCAGGTGAATAAACGGGGATTGAGGGGCGGGAGGGGCTGGAAATTCCCGGGATAACTCGGGATAACTCTGGATAACCCGATGACTCCGATAACTCGATAACTCCGGGACCGCTCGCGACTTCCGGGACAACTCGACAACCCGATAACTCTGGATAACTCTGGGAGGACTCGGATGACTCGATAACTTCCGGGACCGCTCGATAACTTCCATGTACTCGATAACTCCGGATAACTCTGATAACTCGATAACTCGGGATGACTTCTGGATAACTCGATAACCTGGATAACTCGGGACCGCTCGGGATGACTCGATAAACCCGATAACTCTGGGATAACTCCGCGATAACCTCGTGGTGACTCGGGACAATCTCTGATCAACTCATGATGACTCCGGGACCGCTCGGGACCAGTCGGGGACCGCCTGGGGCGACTCGATAACTCTGACACTCCGATAAGTCGACGACTCCGTGATTCGATAACTCGGCGATGACTCGGGGTTACGCCTTCGACCACTTCCGGGACCGCTCGATAACTCGAAATCACTCGATAAACTTCCGGGATAAACTCGTGGTGACTCGCGATAACCTCGATAACTCTGCCGCTCGATAAATCTCGATGACTCGACCACTCGCGATAACTCGGGACGACTCGATAACTTGGGATAACCAACCGCTGATAACTCACTGACTCGGGACCGCTGATGACTCGACCACCTCGGGGCCGCTGGTAACTGGACCGCTCGGACCACTCGATAACTCCGATGACTCGGATAACTCAACTCGGGACGACTCGATAACTCGAGATGACTCGGGCCGCTCGGAACCACTCGGGGCCGCTCGGATAACTGAGACCGCTCGGAATAACTGGCTGACTCGGGACCGCCGCTCGGGCTGACATGGGCCGCTCAGATAACCCGATAACTCAGCCGCTCGGGCTGACTCGATTACCGCGCAGAGCCGGTTCCAGCGGTAGCAGCGAAGGGCGGGCACGGCCCGCCCGAGCTGCAGTCTGGCCCGCGCCGCACTCGTGTTCGCCCGGCGGCCACGCCGGAGTGATTCGGCTCGGCAGGGACCCGGTGGAGGTCATGGACCTCACACGGCCCGGAGCCTGCAGGTGCGACTGGGAGTACTCGGGAACTGTCCGGAGTTGAGTACTGGGAACGGTGATGGAGCACTGGGGATAATGGATTGGCACTGGATTGATACTGGGATTGGTACCGGGACCTGCGGCGGTGATGGAGCCCTACACGGCCCGGAGCCTGCAGGTGCGATACTGGGAGCACTGGGAGTACTGTTGTAATGGGAGTTATACTGGGAACGGTGATGAGTACTGGGGATAATGGGAATGGTACTGGGGATACTGGGATTGGCAATTGGGACCTCAGGAGGGTGATGGAGCCCCACACGTCCGGATCCGCAAAGCGGCACTGGGAGCACTGGGCAGTACTGGGAGTTGTACGGAGTGGAACTGGGAACATCGATCGATACTGGATTGGCAATTCGATACTGGGATTGGCACTGGGAATACCGGGATTGATACTGGGACCCGAGGCGGTCATGGATCTCACACAGCCCGACCGCAGGCGCACCGAGCACTGGGATTACACTGGGAGCACTGGGAGTTATACTGAAATGGCACTGAGCTATACTGGGAATGGCACTGGAACACCGGATTATACTGATCGATACCTGGACCCCGTATGGTCATGGATCCCACACGTCCCGAGCCCGCAGGTGCTGCACCGGTAACTGGGAGTACCGGGATTGCACCGGGAGCACTGAGCTATACCGGGAAACGGTAACTGGGAGCAATCTGGGATAATGGGAATGGCACTGGGAGGATACTGATTGATACTGGGACCCCAGAGGGCGATGGAGCCCCATAACGTCCCGAGCCCGCAGGTGGACTGGGAGCACCTGGGAGCACCGAGCACCTGAACGGACCGGGAACTTTAATTGGAGCACCGGGAATACCCCTGGGAATACCGGAATGGACTGAATCTTACAGAGCAATTCGAACGGACTGGGAATTCCACTGGAGCACTGGGAACACTGGGAATACTTGGGAGGACTGAATTCCACTGGGAGCACTGGAAATAGACCGGGAATCCCACTGGGAGCACTGGGAACACTGAACATTAGAGATGGACCGTGAAATCCCACTGAGCACCGGGAACACCGAACACTGAACTGGACTGGGACCCACAGAGCACTGAACTGGACTGGGACTCAACTGGGAACGCTACCTAGGGATATTGGGTCTTCCCCTGAATCTCCAGGGTCCTCCCCAGAATCCTTGGGGTCATTCCCGAATCCTGGGCTCTTTCTCCAGGAACCTTGGGGTCTCCCCGAATCCTTGGTCTCTTCCCAGCTAACACGCAACCGAACCAGCCACACTGG
>JAPFBE010000847.1:0-23843 GCA_034336665.1 Luscinia megarhynchos | reverse complement strand
CCCTCCGTGTCCCCAAAAATTCCACACATTCCCCCGTCCCCAGAGCTACTCCCCCTGGCGTCCCCAAGCCCACAGCTTGCCCACGGAGCCGGAGTGAGCGGGAGGGAGCAGGAAAGGGGAAGGAAGCGGCGCCGGGCGCGGAGCGCGCACGTCACCCTGGCACCGCCACCGCGGGGCGCGACACGGGCAGGGACACGGGGGCAGGGACACGGGGCAGGGACACCCGCAGGGACACGGGGGCGACACGGGGCAGGGACACGGGGCAGGACACCCGCAGGGACACGGGGCAGGGACACGGGGCAGGGACACCTGGGGACACGCAGGGGCAGGGACACGGGGCAGGGACACTGAGGGCAGGGACACGGGGCAGGGACACCCGCAGGGACACGGGGATGCTCCGCCATCCCGGGAGGGTGACACGGGGCAGGGACACGGGGCAGGGACACGGGGCAGGGACACAGGGCAGGGACACCCGCAGGGACACGGGGCAGGGACACCCGCAGGGGACACGGGGATGCTCCGCCATCCCGGGGAGGGTGACACGGGGCAGGGACACGGGGCAGGGACACCCGCAGGGACACGGGGATGCTCCGCCATCCCGGGAGGCGTGACACGGGGCAGGGACACGGGGCAGGGACACCCTGCAGGGACACGGGGATGGCACCGCCACGGCGGGGGCGCGACTCGGGGAGCAGGGACACGGGGCAGGGACACCCGAAGGGACACGGGGATGGCACCGCCACCTCGGGGGGTGACACGGGGGCAGGGACACGGGGCAGGGACACCCGCAGGGACACGGGGATGCTCCGCCATCCCGGGAGGGTGACACGGGAGGCAGGGACACGGGGCAGGGACACGCAGGGCACGAGGGACACAGGGGCCGGCAGGGACATGGGGATGGCACCGCCACCCCGGCACGGCGTCCCCAGTACCGGAGGGCACGGTCCCTGGAGTGAGGGGTCACAGTGCAAGGGAGCGGTGACACCGCTGGGGACAGTGACACCCCCCTGAGGGGGGTCAGAGCACCCCTGGGGACGGTGACACCCCTCAGACGGGGTCAGACCCCTCTGAAACAGTGACACCCCCCTGGGGACAGTGACACCCCCTGAGGGGTCAGACACCTCTGGGGACAGTGACACCCCCTGGGGACAGTGACACCCCCTGGGAGGGGGTCAGACACCTCTGGGGACAGTGACACCCCCTGGGGACAGTGACACCCCTGAGGGGGGCAGACCCGCTCGGGACAGTGACACCCCTGAGGGGGGTCCCCAGCCCTGTGTTCCCCCGGAGGGCCCCGTGTCCCGTGTCCCTCCGGGAGGTGTCCCCGTCCCTGTTACCCCTCCCCTCAGCGGGGCCGCCATTCCCGTGTCCCCCGGTGACTCCCCCTCACCGGCCCCGCAGGCCCCCACAAGCGGCCCGGCTCTTCTCCCGGCCTCGCAGGCCGCAGACCCGGCCCTGCACCCCTCAGCGCCCCCGGGCCCGCTCCGGGAGCCCCCCGGTACCTGCGGGCCGGGCCGGGCCGGCCGGGCCGGGGCCGCGTCTCTGGGCTCCGCTGGGCCGCGAGCGCGCGCCCGCCCGGCTGCTCCCTGCCGCAGCGCCCCCTGCCGGCCCGGAGGACTCGGGAGCGCCGGGGGACACGGCCCCCAAAACCGGGACCCTCGGAATCCCCCCAAATCCCATAGAAACTGCCAGAACCCGCAAGAGACCCTCCCCCAAATCCCATAGAAACCCTCAGAACCCGCAACAGACCCCGGAGGACTCGGGACCGCTGGGGAGGACTTTCGGGGAGCCGGGGCACGGCCCCCAAAACCGGGACCCCCGGGAATCGCCCCGGGACCCCCCAGACCCCCTCAGATCCCACAGAAACCGCCGGAATCTGCAAGAGACCCCTCCCCAAATCCCACAGAAACCCCCAGAACCCGCAACAGACCCCTCCTCAGGAGACCCAAGGAGCTCCCAAGGAATGTGGGGGACCCATCTCCCCCAAAACGTGACCCCTCTGTCCCCTCCCCACTAAGCGACCCCCAAGGCTCGGTAGAGCTTGAATCCCCCTCCCCAAAATCAATCACACGCCGGCAAGGGGGGTTTAATTAACATAGAATATATTTTAAAAATAATAATAATAATAAATCACTCTGGCTTTCCCTCCAAGGGCCCAGGGCCCCCACCCATGGGACGGGCCCCCCGTGCTCCCCGGGGGTAAATTTGGGGGTGGGGGGGCAAAGTTACAAGTGCTTTCTACACGTCCCCGGCAGCTGGGTAATTTGGGGGAGGGGGGCTGGGGGTACATATGGGGGAGCGGATTTCTCCTTAAACATGATGATTAGCCGGGAAAATGATAAAGTAAAGGCAGAAGCGGCCCCCCAGCCCCCCCGGGGGTCTCTACCTACGGGGTTATGTACAGCCGCCCCGGGCCGGGGTTTGGGGGGCCGGGGGTGCCTGGATCGCCTAATTTTTCCCAGCCCAGGAGAACAGTGCCTGGTCGGGTCTGGGGGGTGGGAATGAGGGAAGGGCGCTGGTGGAGCCCCCCGCCCCCCCATGGCGTGGTTTGGTTTGGGGGCGTGGGGTGCCTCGATTGTCTCCCCTCCCCAATTTTCCCGGCTCCGAGGTGGCCCCGTGGGGATGGAGCAGAAGGAGCCCTTGACAGAAACCCCTCCCCCAATAAATCCGGGGACAGCAGTGCCGGGAGGGGGAGCGGGAATTGGGGGGTCGAGCGCTTGAGCCCCCGGCTTGCTGCAGCCCCTCCAGCCGGGGGTGGGGTGCCCGCGGGGGATCCCCGGGGGGATTCCCGGGGATTCCCGGGGGGATTCTGGGCGATTCCCGGGGGGTTTCCGGGGGATTCCCGGGGGATTCCCGGGGATTCCGGGGGGATTCCCGGGCGATTCCCGGGGGGATTCCCGGGGGATTCCCGGGATTCCGGGGACTCCGGCTCAGCGGGCGGGGCGCTGGGCCCTAGCCCCCGAGGCTCACTGCAGGCGGTCGGAGCGAAGGAATCCTCCACGGCGGGGGTCGGTGAGCAGCGCGCAGGGGTCGCTCAGCATGCTCAGCCCGTCCAGCGTCAGCGGCTTCGATGCGCAGCTCCTCCTCCAGCCCCCAGCCCCCCAGCGAGCCCCCTCCACCTCGAAGCCCGGCACCCCCGCCAGCGCCGTGGCGATCTCCTTCGACAGCCCGGGCGGGGAATCGTCTGCGGGGGAGGGCGGGAGGGGTCAGCACGGCTGGGACCCCGGGCAGACACGGCCGGGACCCCCGGGTACACACCCGGGACCCCCAGGCAGACACACCCGGGACCCCCGGGGCAAACACGGCCGGACCCCCGGGACCCCCAGCGGCATGGCTGAGAGCCCCCCAGCCCACCCCCCTGTGCCACCCTGGATCCCCCAAACAGCCCCAGCCCAAACCCCTGTGCCACCCCCACAGACCCCTGTGCCACCCCCAGAGCCCCCCGTGCCATGCTACAGACCCCCTGTGACACCCCACAGACCCCCGTGCCCCCCGTGCCACCCCCAGAGCCCCCTGTGCCCCCAAGCCCCCCCGTGCCCCCAAGCCCCCGTGCCACCCCAGAGCCCCCCCCTGCGCCTTCGAGAGCCCCCCAGCTGCCCCCCCTGTGCCCCCCAAGCCCCCCCGTGCCCCCCAGCTCCCCCGTGCCCCCCGTGCCCCCGCTGCCCCCGTGCTCCCCCAGCTCCCCGTGCCCCCCGTGCCCCCCAGCCCCCGAGCCCACCTGTGAAGATGATGTTGGGATGGGCCCGTGTGACATGAGTTGCTCAGGCCGGGCGGCTCAGGCCGGCGCTGGGCTCGAGCGCCCCCTGGCCCGGGGGGTAGCCCAGCCCCCAGCTCCTCGGGGAACCCCCGCTGCTCCCGGGGGCTCTCCCGATCCCCGAACTGCTCCAGCTGCGGGGGGCACGCCAGCAGAGACCCCCGTGTGCCCGTGCCTGCCCTGGGACCCACTCCACGGCGTCTCCACCCCCCTCGCATTCCCCGTGCAGGGTCCCATGTCCACCCCAAAAGGACCCTCCTGTCCCCATGGCCCCCCCAGAGGAGTCCCCACCTTCCCCTAGCAGGGTCCCTGTCCCCATGGCCCCCCAGTGGGGGTCTCCATCCCCATGTCCCCATGTCCCACCCCATCCCCACGTCCCCCTAGCAGGGGTCCCCATCTCCATATCCCCCCCCAGAGGGGTCTCCATCCCCACACCCCCATGTCCCACCCCATCCCCACGGCCCCCCCAGCAGGGTCCCCATCCCCACGCCCCCATCCCCGTGCCCCCCCCCTCAGAGGAGTCCCCATCCCCGCGCCCCCGCGCCGCACTCACGCTGCCCAGGCCGAAGTCGCCGGCGGGGCCGGGCGGTGCCGGGGGCTGGCCCTGCCCCAGGGCGGCGCCGGGGCCGAACGGGGGGTGGAAGGGCCGCGGGGGGGGCGCGGCGGCCCGCGGGGGGGGCTGCGAGCCCAGCAGCACGCCCGGCTGGCCGTAGGGGTACGGGGGCAGCCGCTGCTCCGCCGGCAGCTTGCTGGTGTCCAGGGGCACGCCCTGCAGGGACACGGGGGCGTCAGGGCCGGCCTCCCCAGGGCGGGGGGCTCCCCTGGCCCCCCCGGCACCGGCAGCCGTCCCTGAGACCCCCCGAGTCACCCTCTGAGGGGAGGGGGCGCTGGGAGGGACACGGGGGTCCCCCCAAAGGCCCTGAGCACGGGAGGGTGGGGGTGAGGGGGCCCTGGGGTGTGGGTGAGATGAGGATGGAAACGAGACGAGAAGTGAAGGGGAGACGAGGAGGGAACGGGAGGCTGAGGACAAGCAGGACAAAGAGGAGCAGGAGGAGGAGGAGGATGAAGAGGAAGAGGACAAAGAACAGGTCCAAGACAAGGAGGACAAGGGAAGAAGAGAAAGAGAAGGAAGGAAAAGAAGATAAAGAGGAGCAAAACAAGAGGGATGAGGAGCAGGAGGATGGGGGAAGGGGACAAGGAGAGAAGGAAGAGGGACAAGGAAGGGGAAGAGGAGCAGGAGAAAGGGAAGTAGGAGGAGGAGGAGGAAGGGAGAAAAAGGAGAAGAGGAAGAGGACAAGAAGGAAGGAAGGGGACAAGGAGGAGGGAGGAGGAAGGGGAAAGGAGGAAAGGAGAAGAGGAGGAGGGAGGAGGAAGGGGAGAGGAGGAGGGAGGAGAAGAGGAGGAAGGGGCCGAGGAGGAGGAGGAAGAGGAGCAGGAGGAGGAGGAAGGGGAAAGGAGGAAAGGAGAAGAGGAGGAGGGAGGAGAGAAGAGGAGGAAGGGGCCGAGGAGGAGGATTAAAGGGAAAGGAGAAGAACAGAAGAGGCCGAGGCCGAGGGAGGAGGCGGGCGGGCGTATGGCCGGCCGGGCGGGGCGAGCGTACCTGGGTGATGGAGGACAATGTGGGTGACATTGTTGGTGAGAACTGTTTGGGGGTGCTGCCGTCTGCAGTCGCGGCCACGGGCAGGGACAGGGGGCTGAGCGGGACCGAGGCGCGGCGAGGTGGCCGCTTGAAGGAGCCGCCAGCCCGAGGGCAGGCTGGGGTTGCTGGGCGAGGACTGCAGCGGCTGGCTGCGGGGGGACGTGGGCAGCGAGGGGTTGGAGAGCCGAGGAGGACAGCGAGGGAGGGCAGGGACTGGTTGGACAGGGAGGAGGGATGGAGGAGCTGCTGTGGGGAGGACTGCAGCGAGGGGTTGCTGAGGGAGGCCTGGAGCGAGGGGCTGCGTGAGGGAGGCCTGCAGGTTGGGGTTGCTCAGGGAGGACTGCAGGGACGGGTTACTCAGGGAGCTCTGCAGAGGTGAGGGGAGTCCTGTGGGGACAAAAACAGAGAGCACCGTTACCCCGGCACGGCCCCGGCCCAGGGACGGCAGGCAGGGGGCTCCGGGGCAGGGGCGGGGATGGAGGAGAGGCGGCCACAGCGATGGAGACGGAGGGAGGGACGGACACACACACCCGGTGGCGGGACACCCTGAGGGGCACCGGGCGGGAGGTGGGCTCCTCCCAGAGCCCTGCCGCTGATCACGCCCCGTGCAATGGGACCCCGGCCCCCATGGCAGCCACAACACCGCAGCCAGGGAGGGCAACGGGCGGGAGCTGGGCTCCCCACACCCCAATCCATCAGACCCACCCCACCCCACTGCCAGCTCCATCCCGCACTGGGACTGCTGCCACACCACCTGGGGGAGCTTTGTGTCCCCCACACTGCCAGGGGTCCCTGGTCCCCAGCAGCCCCCAGCCCTGGCTGCCCCCGGGGGAGGGTCCCGGCTCACCTGGGGGGTGTGCTAGCCCAGCCCTCGCGCCGCTGATGCCCAGGTGGGTCATGGTGGTGGCCAGGTTGGAGGTGCTGCTGCCCCCGCTCAGGGGGGTACGGGGCCTCCTCGGGGTCCAGGGGGGTGGGCAGGGGGGACGGGAAGTGCAGCGTGGTCAGGTCGGGCAGGGACCCCCCCGTGTTGAGGGCAGAGGGCATGAGGGGCACGTTGGCAGGTTGATCCGGGGACGGGAATATGCTGGGGGAGGGGGGAGAGACAGGATCAGTGTCCCCCAGTGTCCCCCAGTGTCCTCCAGTGTCCCCCTCCCCATCCCAGCCCCCTCCTGGGCTCCCCATCCCCATCCCAGCCCCTCCTGAGCTCCCCCTCCCCATCCCAGCCCCTCCCTGGGCTCCCCCTCCCCATCCCAGCCCCTCCTGGGCTCCCCTCCCCATCCCAGCCCCTCCTGGGCTCCCCTCCCCATCCCAGCCCCTCCTGGGCTCCCCCATCCCCATCCCAGCCCCTCCTGGGATCCCCCTCCCCATCCCAGCCCCCTCCCTGAGCGCCCCTCCCCATCCCAGCCCCTCCTGGGAGCCCCTCCCCATCCCAGCCCCTCCCAGCACTCACTGGATTCCCGGCACCTCGCGAGAGGCCTGGGCCGGGCCGAGGAGGACGAGAGCTGTGGGATCAAAGCACGGGGATGAGGGGACGAGGCCAGAGCCCCCCAGGGCTGGGGGACACGGGGGACACGTGGGGACAGCCCCACCCACCTTCTTGGTGTCCCAGGGCTTCAGCGGGGTGCTTGTTGTCATCGAAGTTCTCTTCGATGGGAGGCACTGGAAAAAGAAAAACACTGGGAAGGGGACGGGGGGTCAGTGTGAGGAGAGGGGGACACGGGGGACACCAGAGCCCCCAGCACACAGAGCACTTGGGGACACTGGGGGGGACACCAGAGCCCCCAGCACACAGAGCTCCTGGGGGGCACAGAGGGGGGCACCAGAGCCCCTAGGGGGCACAGAGGGGCACCAGAGCCCCCAGCACACAGAGCCCCTGGGGCACAGCTCGGTGCTGCCAGGCTCACCTTTGCTGTCCGAGTCCCCGTCCAGGAAACCTGTGTGGGAGCAGGAGGGTCAGGGGGGGGGGCTCAGAGGGAGGGGGCTGCCCTCGAGGCAGGGGGACGCTCACCAGCACGGCGGCCGGGGGGCCCGGCCTGGGAGGGAGCCCAGGTAGGAGTCCTGGGGCGCGGGGTTCATCACGCTGGTGTGCAGCGCCCGAGTCCGGGAAGTTCGTCCTGGGGCAGGGGGACAGCAGCTGGCTCAGCCCCCCGCCCCCCAGAGACCCCCGCCCCCAGAGACCCCCGCCCACTGAGAGACCCCCGCCCCCTGAGAGCCTCCCGCCCACTGAGAGCCCCCTACCCACTGACAGCCCCCCCACCGACAGCCCCCGCCCCTGAAAGCCCCTCCTGCCATTCCTCAGCCCCCTCCCCACAGGGGTGCCTCTCCCTGTGCCCCCAGAGCAGCTCTGCTCCTGTCCCCTCCACCACCCCCCGGTGTGGGGGGACAATGGGACCCCCCTGGGGACCCTTTAGGGGCTGGGGGCACCCGGGGTGTTCCCAGGGAGCTGTTGCCAGGCTGGGAAAAGCTGCTGGGGCAAGTGACAAAGAGGGACATTGTTCAGCTGTGGCACAGGGGAGGACAGGGACCCCTCCAGCCGGGGGCCCCGAGGGGGAGTCAGGGGCCACCTCTCCCCAGGGGGTCCCCAGGGCCACCTCCTCCCCAGGGGTCCCAAGGAAGGGCTGAGCCCGGCTTGGGGACAGGGAGAAAAGAGAATCAACCAACCCATTACCTGTTGAGAGCTGAGGGCAGCCGGAATAAATGTCCTTTTTCCATGGGGAAATTGCCCCAGGGCATGGTCCTGCAGAGGGAGAAGTGGGATCAGGGGAGAATGGGGGAGGCAGGACCCCCCTCAGTGCTCCACAACCCACTCCCTGCCTTGGAGACAGGATGGGGCAGGGACACGGCTGTCACAGCCCACCCTGGGACACAGACAGCTTGGATTTGTCACCGGGCCCTGCCCCTGGGGACTCAGCCAGCTGGGTGAAGCTCCTCCTCAAACCCCCACCTTGTGCCAAGCCTGGAGCCTGAGGGGCCCCCCCAGCCCTGCCCCAGAGCCTGTCCCCGCCCCAAAGCTGTGACGCCAGCAGCAGCTACCTCCTCCAGCTGGGCTCCGGCGGAGGCGACAGGTACGTGGGGCCGTAGGGAGAGCTGTCGATGTGGGGGGCACGTTAAGGGCCACAGGCAGGGCTGGGGGGGCTCTGAGCCGCGGGGAGGGGCGGCAGGGGGGGCACAAAGGATATCTGGCGGACGTAGCGGCGCAGGGGGGACACCATGCGGCGGGGGTCCCGCTGCACGCGCTCCACCAGCCCGTGGTGCCGCGTGCCGCGCGTCGAGTCCAGCGGGGACGGGCCCTGCGGGGGCAAAGCGCCGTCAGCCACCTGGGAGCAGCCCTGCGTGTGGGACACCCCCCGAGGCTCACTGAGGGAGTCCTCTGGCCTCCCTGGGGCTCTCAAACCCCTGAGTGAGACCCTGGCGAATTCAAACCCCTGGGGGAAACAAGGCACCAAAATCAGGAAAGTGTAAATCAGGTTGTTAGAACGTAGATAAACTGACTTTTGGGATGTTTGTGATAAGGGACACGTGGCCAAGATGGAGAATTTTGGGGGTGTGGATACCTCTTCCTCCTCTGTGCCATCCATGCTGGGTGACATGCTGGCACTTTTAGGGTTGGACGGGTCAGAGCTGCACTGTTTAACAAGACTGTATTGTATTGGGAAATTGTTATAAACATTTTAGCAGGTAATTTAGACTGTATAAGATCAGCCCTGCCCTCAGCAGGCAGATCCCATCCTGAGGCCCGGCTGGACAGACTGTGAGCCGGGCAGAGAGTTCCTGAGACAAGAAACAATAAACAATCCCTTGAAGCCTCTGAAAAACTGTCTGCTGCAAACTCTCATCGGTGGCTTTGGGAAAAACCAGGATTGAAAGCACCTTTATGTCCTCCCGAGGTGATGTAGGAGCGCCAGCTCACCTGAACTCGGGGGGCTGGTGCCGATCTGGTTGACGTTGGGCAGCGAGCCGCTGTAGAAGGGCCCGGCTGTGGGCCAGCCGCAGCTTCTGCGCGCCTGCAGCTGGGGGCACACGAGGGGGACAGGTCGGGGGCCCCCTGCAGCCCCCAGGCTGCCCTTCCCACACCAGCTCCCCTTCCCACGCCAGCTCCCCTTCCCACACCCAGCTCCCCTTCCCACACAGGCTCCCTCCCCACACCAGCCTCCCCTCCCACACCAGCTCCCTTCCCACACCAGCTCCCCCTCCCCCACACCAGCTCCCTCCCCACACCAGCTCCCCTTCCCACACCAGCTCCCCTCCCCACACCAGCTCCCCTTCCCACACAGGCTGCCCTTCCCACACCAGCTCCTCTCCCCACACCAGCTCCCCTCCCACACCAGCTCCTTCCCACGTCAGCTCCCTTCCCACCAGCTCCCCTTCCCACACAGGCTCCCTCTTCCCACACAGGCTCCCTCTTCCCACACAGGCTCCCCTTTCCCACACAGGCTCCCTCCCCACACCAGCTCCCCCTTCCCACACCAGCTCCCTCCCCACACCAGCTCCCTCCCACACCAGCTCCCCTTCCCACGCCAGCTCCCCTTCCCACACCAGCTCCCCTTCCCACACACAGGCTCCTTCCCACGCCAGCTCCCCTTCCCACACCAGCTCCCCTTCCCACACCAGCTCCCCTTCCCACACCAGCTCCCCTTCCCACACCAGCCTCCCTCCCACACAGGCTCCCTCCCCACACCAGCTCCCTTCCCACGCCAGCTCCCCTCCCACACCTCAGCTCCCTTTCCCACACGGCGTGACCGGGATCGGAGCGATGCCACGCCTAGCTGATCGGGGATCCAGAAGGGATCCCTGCTCCACACTCAGGTGCTGAGCCCTGCAGCCTCTGAGCTCCCCCTGTCCCACACAGGCCCTGGGCACAGCCCATCCCCACGGATCCAGAGGGATTTCCCCAGAGGGAACCTCATCCAACCAAGGCCAGCCCGAGATTCCAGCACGGAGAGGGACTCAAGGCCGGGATGGAGTCACAGCAAGGCACAGGGGGAGATAACGGATCCAAAAACACCAGAGCTGGGATCTCAGGAAAATCCTGAGAGCTGGGATCCCAAAACACCCAGAGCTGGGATCACAGGAAACACCAGAGCTGGGATCACAGAAAAACACCCAGAGCTGGGATCCATAAAACACCCAGAGCTGGGATCACAGAACACCCAGAGCTGGGATCCCAAAAACACCCAGAGCTGGGATCCATAAAACACTCCAGAGCTGGGATCACAGAAACACCCAGAGCTGGGATCCCAAAAAGCACCCAGAGCTGGGATCCATAAAACACCCAGAGCTGGGATCCCAGAAACACCCAGAGCTGGGATCCAAAAACACTCAGAGCTGAGATCCCAAAAACACCCAGAGCTGGGATCCCAGAAAACACCCAGAGCTGGGATCACAGAAAAACAACCAGAGCTGGGATCACAGAAACACCCAGAGCTGGGATCCCAGGGAACACCCAGAGCTGGGATCCCAGGGAACACTCCAGAGCTGGGATCCCAGGGAACACCCAGAGCCGGGATCACAGAAAACAACCAGAGCTGGGATCCCAGAAACACCCATAGAGCTGGGATCCATAAAACACCCAGAGCTGGGATCCCAGAAACACCCAGAGCTGGGATCACAGAAACACTCCAGAGCTGGGATCCAAAACACTCAGAGCTGAGATCCCAAAAACACCCAGAGCTGGGATCCCAGAAAACACCCAGAGCTGGGATCACAGAAAAACAACCAGAGCTGGGATCACAGGGAACACCCAGAGCTGGGATCCCAGGGAACACTCCAGAGCCGGGATCCCAGAAAACAAACTTCAGAGCTGGGATCACAGGGAACACCCAGAGCCGGGATCACAGAAAACAACCAGAGCTGGGATCACAGGGAACACCCAGAGCTGGGATCCCAGAAAACACCCAGAGCTGGGATCCCAGAAAACACCCAGAGCTGGGATCACAGAAAACAACCAGAGCTGGGATCACAGGGAAACACCCAGAGCTGGGGTCCAAAACACACACCCAGAGCTGGGATCCCAGCACACCCAGAGCTGGGATCACAGAAAACACCCAGAGCTGGGATCACAGGGAACACCCAGAGCTGGGATCACAGGGAACACCCAGAGCTGGGATCCCAGAAACACCCAGAGCTGGGATCACAGGAAACACCCAGAGCTGGGATCACAGAAAACACCCAGAGCTGGGATCCCAAAAAACACCCAGAGCTGGGATCACAGAAAACACCCAGAGCCAGGATCACAGTAAAACCCTGAGCATGGCCCAATCCCCCATCCTGATGAGCAGAGATTCCCTGATCCATCCCCCAACGAGGATTTCTGATCCAAACCCTTTCCCTCATGCGGCTGGGGGTCCCTAGAGCAGATCCAAGAACTCCCTCAGCCTCAGGAGAAAGAGAAGCTGCAGCCCAAAAAACAGCTGAGAGACGGGAAACACCAAAAACCATAGAAATCCAGACCCGGAGGGAAAAACAAGGAAAACAACCCAAAAACCGGGAGATTTAGGCAGCAGCTGGCGGGATTAACGCCCGGAGCTGCGCTGGGGCTTAAGGACTGGGGATCGTGCTGCGAGCCAGGATCCCTGCGGGAGCAGCTCAGAAACATCGGGAAAAGCTCCAGGAGCAAAGCTCGGGGGCCGCTGGGGTCCCATGGATGAGCCATCCCAGAGAGGGATTCCCGGAGGAACGATTCCAGGAGGAAGCCCGCCGCCCCTGCTGCACATTAACCAGCTGTTTGCTCTGCAAACACGGCCCGCCTCCCAAAATCCGCTGAGGAGCCGGCCCGGTGTCCCAAACTCTCCGGGATGCTCCACCCCGCCGCAGCTCAACTCCCCCAGGAACGGGGGAAAGCCGCAGGCCGCTAAAATGCTCCCGAGCATGTCCTGTCGCTGCGCCAGTGACATCCCAGATGCCCGGCAGCACAAAAATTCCCCGGTTTTTAGGGGATTCCCTGGATGCTCCCAGAGCTGCCCCCATCCCCCTGGAGCGGACTCCCGCAGCCTCGCTCCCTCCCTCCTGCGCTTTCGCCGGGAAGGACCAAATTCCACCAAACCCCGGACGTGAAATTCCCACAGGTTTCCTGACCCGCTCCTCCCGATGTTTTTGGGAAGGCAGGTCTGAGCGCTCCTGGCACCGTGAGACGCGGCGAGCAGCCCCTCCCGGAGCTGCCGGTGGGAACTATGCCCGGTCCCACGGCAGGAGCAGCTACCCGAGCATCTCCCGGCACGGAGCATCCGCCGGACCGGGCACGACCCCAGAGTCCCCCGGGGAAAGGGGGCAGAGCGCGGAGGGGACGCGAGGTGGGACCCGGGGATCGCGGATCCTTTTGCCACCCCAATCCTGGCAGGCGGGGATCACCACCGGGAGCCCCCTGGACTGCTCTGACCCCCTCCCCAAAAATCCTCACAGCCGCCCCTCAACACCCCCAAACCCTTCAGAGCCCCCGGACCTTTCTACCCCTACCCAAATTCTCCAGAGCATCTCTCGGCTCCTCAAACTCCCCCTCCAACATCGTCACTGCAGCCTCCTTAGTGCCCCTTTAACCCCCTCCCCAAATTCCTCACAGGCTCCCCATCTCTTCCAGCTCGCCCCCCTTTTCCCTCACGATCCCCCAAATCCACGGCCCCCGCCAGCTCCTCAGGACCCCCTCAGCCCCTCACGATTCCCGCGGGCCCCCCAGTCCCTCAGCCCCGGTCCCCCCCCAGCCCCTCACGGCCCCTCCGCCCCGGCCCCCCGCCCCGCGGCGCATCCCGGCGCGGCGGCCCGTCCTCACCCGTGTGGGCAGATCTCCATCATCACCTCCTCGAAGGCCGCGGTCTCCTCCGCCTGCCGCTGCTTCTGCAGCGCGATCTTCTCGCTGAACTTGCGCGGGTTGACGCACCGGCGCCGGCCGAGGGTCCCGCGCCGGGCCTGGGCCCGGCCCCGCGCCCGCCGCCGCCATCTTCCCCCGCTCCGCCGCTCCGCCGCCGTCGCTGCGTGCGGCACGCCGGGATCTGTAGTTCGGCGGGCAGCGTCTACCCCAGCGGGGTGTGCAGCGCCTGGACTACAACTCCCAGCGGCGCGTGCGGGCGCTGCGCAGGGAGCGCTGGGGGAATGGAGGCGCCGCGTTACGAAGCACCGGGGGCGAGGGAGGGGGACTACAAGTCCCGGAGAGCAGCGCGCGGCCGGAGAGCGCGGGGCGGGAAAGGGGCGCGGCCTGAGGCCGTGAGGGGAGCGGGGATGGAGGCGCCCCGAAATGGGGGAGCTGGCGGAGGTGCAGCAGGGGTGACCCCGCCCCATGCCTCGGAACAGAGAATACACCCCGCACACCCAAAAATTGGCGGGAACCAGACTCCTCCAACGCATATATTTTTGAGCGGTGAGGCGGGGACGCTGTGCCACACACCCCAAATCCCACCCCCACCCTCCCCAGGCAGAGGCAGCGCTGTTGGGTTCAGTCCCTTTATTTGCTTTCATCCGACACCCCCAAACCCGGGGGAGTCCGTAAGGGCACTTGTGGTTATGTGGGGGGACACTCACCCCTCCCGGGCTCCTGAGGGGGGTCACAGCACCGATCCCTTGTGCAGATGGGGAAACTGAGGCACGGCGCTGAGAGAGGCACTTTGGCACTTCGGAAAAAGGGGGCGCAGGCCGGGATCCCGGGAAACTGAGGCACGGGGATGGGAAAGGCACTTTGGCACTTTTGGAAGAGAGGACGCCGGGGAAGATGAATTCTCCAGGAGCATCGTCGGGGCGGATCTCACCCCTTGACGAAGAGGATGGCGCTTGACCAGCGTCGAAGCCGGCAGGATCAGGATGACCTTGGGGATGGGTTGCGGGCACCCCCAGCTCCTGGGGCAGGATCTCCAGGAAGGTGACGGAGGAGGAAGGTGCCGGCCGCCAGCCCCTCCAGCGCGCCCGGCACAGGCGCTGCAGCAGCCCGGCGCCCGCCAGCGCCGTGCCCGCCGACGCTTCAGCGGGGACATGAGGGCCAGCAGCACGAGGCACGAGGCCACGCGGGCGGGCGACGCAGGCGCTCCGCAGCAGCTCCAGCGCCAGCCCGAAGGCCACGGGCGCCCTTGTGCAGCAGCAGCGCCAGCAGCACCCGCGAGCGCCGCCCGCCACCGCCCTCGGCGCAGCCCCAGCGCCAGCCCCTCCAGCACGGCGTGCAGCGCCAGCGCGCCAGCGCCAGCGCCCCGGCCCGCAGCGGCCCGGGCACCGCCAGCCCCGGGCGGCGCCGCCTGGATGGAGCCGCCGGGCAGCAGCTTCGCGACTCCTCGGGGGGGCTCCGACAGCTCCCGCTACGCCAGCGTCACCTGCTCCAGCACCAGCACCAGGAAGAAGCCCATGGCCAGGATGAAGGCCGGCAGAGGGAACTGGAGCTGCGGACGGGAAGGGTCAGTGGGGAAGGGGAAGCTGTGGGCTGGGGGAGGATCTTTCCATGAGTCATGCGGGACACGAGGGGCTCCTGGCGGCTCTGGGGGGCGTTGTCACCATTCCGCTGCTGCACTCTCCCTCCTCTGCTGTCCCATCCTCAATGTCCTCACCCCCACCACCCTCACCGTGATTCCTATTGTCCCCCTGCACTGTCCATCCCAAGCGCCCTTGTCCCACTCCTGTTGTCCATCCCCTCCCCAGCAGCTGCTGACCCCGATCCTGGGGACAGGGACACCCCCTGGGGACAGGGGCGAGGGACAGTGGCGTCCCCGGGGTCTCACTGCGTGATGCGCAGCCCCTCCAGCCGCAGAGCGATGCTGCTCAGGTAGTCAGGCAGCAGGTCGAGGCAGGAAGGTGCCCATGAAAACCCCGCCCGGAGAAGCAGCTCACCAGGCTGAGCACGGGGCTGCGGGGGTCTGGGGGGAACGGGCGCTGTGACCCCAACCACACCCCTCCCCCTCAGCCCCGCACCCTGACAGGCCCCTGGGGACAGCCTGAGGTGGGACAGCCCGAGGTGGGGGACAGCCCTGGTTCCAGCCTGTTCTGACCCTCAGGACACCCCCAGAACCCCGAGACCCCCAAACTCCATGAGCCCACGGAATCCCCCCAAACGCCCACGACCCTCCCCACTACCCAAGAGTCTCAGACTCCCCCTGACACCCCCAAAACCCCTCAGACCGCCCCAGATCATTGGAGACCCTCCCCAGCTTCCTCCGAACCCCCCGGTAGTCCCGCACTCCCCGGGATCCCCTGCACTCCCCGAGCCCGGTACCGGGGGCTGTCGGAAGCACCAGAGGGGCGCGAGGCCGCAGGCGAGGGGCAGCAGCAGCAGCAGCACCAGCGACCCTAACTTCACCCCCAGCCCGGGCGGGGGCTGCGAGGCCGCCCCGGGGCCTCCAGGCCAGCGCGGCCCCGATGCCGGTGTCCATCGTGCTCCCGGAGCTCAGCGCCCGCCGCCGGGGGAGCTCCGAGCCGCGCTGCAGCCCCGGGGAGCGGGGCTGGAACGGGACGGGCCGGTCAGAGCCGCCCCCCGGCCCCGGTGACTCACCTGGCGCCGACCTCCCGCCCGGGGCCCCCGGGACCTCGGGAGGGACCTGCAGTGGGAACAAGGACCGGGACCGGGATCAAGGGCAGGGACTGGGACCAGGACCCGGGTTTCCGGACCGGAATCAAGGACCGGGATGGGGGAACTGGGGACCACGGACCGCGACGGAAATCGGGACCAAGGACCGGGACTGGGAGCACGACCGAGATTGCGAACCGGGAGCAAGGAACGCGGCCGGGATCGGGAGGCAGGGTCCAGGATGGGAACGGGGACCGAGGGCCGGGACG
The DNA here is from genome assembly GCA_034336665.1 of Luscinia megarhynchos. Classification (NCBI taxonomy): domain Eukaryota; kingdom Metazoa; phylum Chordata; class Aves; order Passeriformes; family Muscicapidae; genus Luscinia; species Luscinia megarhynchos. The sequence continues at coordinate 7,713 of JAPFBE010000847.1, read as the reverse complement.
GGAGGACGGGACCCCCGGTTCCCCCGGTTCCCCCCTGTTCTCGTTCCCCGCACTCACCGCTCGCCGCATCCCAACCGCGTCCCGGGGAACTCCGGGGCGGCGCCGGCGCCGCCAGCCCAGCCAATAGTGACGCGGGATCGGTGGCGTCACTGATCGACGTGCGCCGCAGCCAATGGAGAGCGAGCGGCCCCGCGCGGCCCCGCGGCCCCGGGAGCGCGCACGTCCGTTCGGCCGGGCGGGCGGGGAATCCTCCGTGTCCCCGCCGTGTCACTCCCCGGGACCCCGTTACCGGGAGGATCCCCCGTTCTGCACTCCCCGGACCCCCGTTACCGGGGGTGCGGAGGCACCGCCTCCTGTCCAGAGCTGCCCCGACCCGGCTCCGCTCCCGGTGCCCCCCACGAGACCCTCCGGGGAGCCGTGCTCGGGGCAGCAGCACGCCCCGCTGCCCCCGGTGCCCCGGTAGGGCGGCTGAGCCCCGAGCCCCGCCGGGGAGGGAAGATCCCGGCGCTTCCCGGCACGGGGCGGGACTTAGCTGGATTCCCCGGGATCCCGGGAGATCCTGGTGCCCAGCGCCGGCACCGGGCGGAGGCGGCGGCAGCCCCGGGCACCGTGGTGGAGACGGGGGACCCCGAGGAGGGGCGCAGGGGGTTCATCCCGCAGGGGGGTCCCCGGGGAGCCCCGATGGAGGCACCGGAGCTCCCGGGAGCCGGACGGGCTTTTCCCGGATCCCCCGAGCTCCCGGGGCCGGTACTGGGCTTCAGACCGTGACTCTCCCGGGAGGATGACGTGAGTGGGGGCGGGAGGGGCGCGGGTGGGCAGGACCCCGCGGGGACACCGGGATGTCCCGGGGATCCCCTGACGCGTCCCCCGCCGCGGTGTCCCCGCAGGGCAGCGGAGCCGAGGAGCTGCTGGGGCTGACGGTGAACCCCGACATCGCCTGCGGCCTCGGCCCCGGCCCGGAGCCCCCGGCCCGACGGGGACGGTGCTGCTGGAGGTGGTGTGTGACCTCAGCGCGCCCCTGTGCCCCGTGCTGCTGCCCGGCATCGAGCTGTGCCTGAGCCCCGCGCCCGAGCCGCCCCCCCGGCCCACGGTGAGTCCCTGCAGCCCGAGCTCATCCCGGACCCCCGGTCCATCCCAGTGCACCCCCAGAGCCCCCGGTCCATCCCAGTGCAGCCCCGAGCTCATCCCGGACTCCCCCCGGTCCATCCCAGTGCACCCCCAGAGCCCCCGGTCCATCCCAGTGCAGCCCCGAGCTCATCCCGGACCCCCCGGTCCATCCCAGTGCACCCCAGTCCATCCCAGTTCACCCCCGAGCCCCCAGTCCATCCCAGTTCCCCCCAGAGCCCGCGGTCCGTCCCCGTCCCGCAGCTCCAGCTGACGGACGAGGAGAGGCGAGCTGCTGGCGCAGGAGGGGTGACGCTGCCGGGGAGCTGCCCCTCACCCAGGTGAGTGCGCGGGGACACGGGGGTCGGGGGCCGGGGGGACACGGGGGTCGGGGGGCCAAAGAGACACGGGGAGTCGGGGGCCGGGGGACACGGGGGTCGGGGCCGGGGGAACACGGGGTCGGGGCCGGGGGACACACGGGGTCGGGGCCGGGGGACACGGGTGACGCTCCGTGCCCCAGGCCGAGGAGCGGCTGCTGAAGAAGGTGCGGAGGAAGATCGGGAACAAGCAGTCGGCGCAGGACAGCCGGCGGAGGAAGAAGCGAGTACCTGGACGGGCTGGAGCAGGTGGGGGCCGGCTCCCGTTATCCCGGTGTCCCCGTTATCCCGGTGTTCCCGTTATCCTAATGTTCCATTATCCCGGCGTCCCCTGTTATCCCGGTGTTCCGTTATCCCGGTGTCCCCGTAATCCTAATGTCTCTCATTATCCCGGTGTCCCCGTTATCCCGGTGTCCCGGTAATCCTAATGTTCTCCTGATAATGTCCCGCTATCCCGGTGTCCCCGTAATCCTATCAGCCTCATTATCCCGGCGTTCCCGTTATCCCGGTGTTCCTACCCTCGGTGTGTCCCCGTTATCCCGGTGTTCCCGTTATCGACCCTTCCCGGTGTCCCCGTTATCCCGCTGTCCCCGTTATCCCGGGTGTCTCCTGTTATCCCGGTGTTCCCGTTATCCCGGCGCGCCCAGGTGTGTCCTCCTACCGTCACTGTCCGCGGTGTCTGTCCGGGGCAGGGCGGCCGCGTGCTCGGCGCTGAACCAGGAGCCGCGGAAAAAGGTCCAGGAGCTGGAGAAGAGCAACGGGTGAGATGCGGGGGCTCTGGATGGGCACGGAGCCGGATCGGGCACCGGGAGGAGCACGGAGCCGATGGGGCACCGGGAATTGAACCGGGAGGAGCACGAGCCGGGATGGGGCACCGGGAAGGAGCCGAAGGAACACGGAGCCGGGATGGGCACCGGGCAAGGGAACCAGAAGGAGCACGGGAGCTGAGATGGGCACCGGAGGGGCACGGAGGCGGATGGGGCACCGGGAGGGGCACGGAGCCGGGATGGGGCACCGAGGGAGCACGGAGCCGGGAGGGGCACCGGAAGGGACACCGGGATGGGCACGGAGCCGGGATGAGGCACCGGAATGGAACCGAGGGGAGCACGGAGCCGGGATGGGAGCCGAGGGGCACCGGGAGGAGGGCACGGAGCTGACCTCGTTCCCGCAGGTCTCTCCTGCAGCAGCTCCAGGCTGATCAAGGAAACGTCCACCAAGCCCGCCCAGACCGGCACCTGCGTCCTGGTAATGGCCCTCTGGGACTCCTCCCGGGACTCCCTGCCGGGACCCTGCCGGGACTGGCCCCCGCTCGGGCTCACGGCTCCCACCCTCCGCTCCCCCAGATCCTGTTCTGTCGCTGGGGCTGGGATCCTGCTCCCCAGCTCCAGCCCGCTCACGGGGCTAGCAGCCGCCGACGGCCTCGGACCCACCGGGAGGTACTGGGGAGCCGGGACTGGGGTGGGGCTGCTCCCCCTCCGCCCTAGCTGCCCACCCCGCCCCTGTGCCCGCAGTGATCTCCCAGGAACATCCTGGCGCTGGCGGGAGCCGAGCTGCCGCTGAACCGCTCCCGGGCGTGGATGTCGGGGGGGCCGAGCCGGAGCCGGGAGGAGCCTTTGGGATGGGACTCGCCTAGATCCAGGGATCAACTCCTCCAGGCGGACGGGGACAGGGACACGGGGACGGGGGACTAGATGTGACTGGGAGACCCCAGCATGAAACAATCCAGAATAAACTCAAGACTCTGTTTGCACCCCGTGGAATTTCGGGGGTCGGGAATGGGGGTCCCCCCAAAAGGACAAAACATTCCAGTGCTGCTCCAATCGACATTAATCAGGATTTATTCCACATTCTGCTCCTGGGTGGGTTCCCTCAGCAATGCTCGAGGGTGATCCCAGCTGGAGGGTCCCTCCCCGAGAAACAAACACAGCATCGCTCCAGGAACTAGGAGCAGGATTTATTCCACGCGGCTCTCCTGGAGTGGGGACTCTGGGGATGGTCCCAGAGCAGATCCTGCGCTGGGGCACAGGGACTCCGCCTCGGACGAGCACAGCGCCCTCGGGGAGCAGCGATGGGATTTACCTCAGCGCTCTCGGCCTCGGGGATCCCCGGGCGCCCCGGCAGATCCCAGCCGGGACTCCCCGGTCCCGGCAGCGAGGGCAGAGCGGCTTCTCCTCCGAATTCCCGGCTCCAGGCTCTCCGGAGCCTCCCGCCAAAATGGACTCTGGGGCATCTGCTTTGCGGACCTTCCCAGCCCCGTGCGGTCCAGCACGCTGCCGCAGCACCACCAGCTGCTGCTGGCCGCCAGCGCCACGCCAGCCGAGCCCATCGAAGCGCCGAAGCTGCATACCCAGCTGCCGGCTGCAGCTGCGGAGCACAGCCGTAGGGAGCGGCCGGCCCGCGGGAGTGACCGGTCCCGCGGGAGCGACCGGCCCTGATCCCCGGGAGTGACCGATCCCGCGGGAGGACCGATCGATCCCCCGAGTGACCGATCCTGAATGACCGGCCCTCGATCCCCCGGTGGCCGATCCGAGGGAGCCGGCCCGATCTCGAGTGACTGATCCCGCGGAATGACCGCCCCTGATCCCCCGGGTGACCGATCCCGCGAGTGACCGATCCCGATCCCCCTGGAGTGACCCTGGGATCCCGCGGGAGTGACCGATCCCGATCCCCTCGAGTGACCGATCCCGGGAGGATCGATCCCGATCCCCCGAGGACTCGATCCCGCGAATGACCGGCCTGATCTCGAGGACTGATCTCGATCCCCCGGAGTGACCGATCCCGCGTGGAATGACCGGCCCTGATCCCCCGGAGTGACCGATCCCGCGAATGACCGGCCCTGATCGAGGTGACCGATCCGCCCGGAGCGACCGCCCTGATGCCCCGGGTGACGATCCCGCGGGAATGACCGGCTTCTTGATCCGCGGGAATCACCGATCCCGTGGGAATGACCGATGCCGTGGGAACTCAGAGGAGTTCCCAGTCCCAACCCCATAGGAGTTTCCAGCCCCAATCCCACAGGGGTTCCCAGCCCAAATCCCCCAGGGTTGATGAACCCCAATCCCCGGGAATTCCTGGCCCAAATCCCCCAGGATTGATAAACCTCAATCCCCCGGGAATTCCTGGCCCCAGTCCCTTCAGGGTTGATAAACCCCAATCCCCGAAATTCCCAGCCTGATCCCCCAGGACTGATAAAAACCCTGATCCCGGGAATTCCCAAGCAGTCCCCCAGGATTGGTGAACCCCAATCCCCCAGGAATTCCCAACCCCAATCCCCCAGGACTGATAAACCCCAATCCCGGGAATTCCCAGAGCCCAAATCCCCCGGGAATTCCCAACGATCAGGGTTGACGAACCCAAATCCCCGGAATTCCCGCCCCAGTCCCACCTTCTTGTACTCATCCCGCTGGGGCCGAGGCTTAGCTGATCCTCTCGATGAAAACCGGGGTGGAGCCGCAGGCCGATCGTCTTTCTGCAGCTTGAGGAGCGGAGGGTCGGCCCGGAGAGAGACCCCGGGCAAGACCCGACCCTGATCTCACCATCTGGAAGCCGCACCGCGTGCACTCCTGGGCCACCACGAACTGCTCCACTCCGCCAGCACGGCACCGCGCGCTCGCTCAAGGCGGGGGCGGCGTCAGCACGCGAGAGCGGCACCCGGCACCGGAGAGAGCCCGCCCGAGCGGCACCCGGCACCGGACAGAGCCCGGAGAGACACCCGCACCGGAGAGAGCCTCAGAGAACACCCGGCACCGAGAGAGCGCGGCTGACGCAGTACCGACCAGACCTCGGCCCGCGGCACCCGGTACCGAGAGCACTGGAGCGACACCCGGTACCGGAGAGAGCGAGACTTAGAGCGACACCCGCACCGAGAGAGCCTCAGAGAAACACCCCTCGTACCGACAGGGCGGAGAGACACACCCGCGCGCGAAGAGCAGCCCGAGCGGCACCCGGTACCGAGAAGAGCCCAGAGAAACACCCCTTCTGGTACCGGACAGAGCTCCGGAGCACCCCTCGGTACCGGACAGAGCCCCGGCGACGCTCCCGATACCGGAGAGCCCGGAGCGACACCCGGTACTGGACAGAGCCCGGAGCATCACCTCGGTACCGGACAGAGCCCTGGAGCGACACGTCGGTGCCGAGAGAGCCCCGGAGAGACACCGGTACCGGACAGATTCGGAGAGACACTCCGGTACCGGACAGAGCCGCTCCCAGCCCCGGATCCATCCCGGTCCGAGCCCCTCAGATCGGCTAGTCCGAGCTGGGACCAGGCCGAGCCCCCCAGACCCCGCCCCGCTGCTCACCGGGCGCTCCTCGCTCACCGCCGCCGCCGCCGCCGCTGGCTGTGGCAGCAGAAGGGAGCCGCCGTGAGGGCCCCGCACCGGGCCCGCCCCTCCCTCCCCGCCGCTCCTCCTGCTCCCCGCTCACCGCAGCCCGCCCGGCACTTCGCGCTCAGCACCGCTCAGCAGCACCCGTGAGGCCGCCAGGCCCCATCGGAACCCGCGCGATCCCTCCGGGAACCACCGGGAACAAGCGGGCCTGGCCGCAGCGACGGCGGCGCCGCCATGGTGGGAAGTGCCGGGTGCCGAAGGACAGGCGCGCTCCAGCCAATGGGACGAGGGCGGGCCTTGCAGGGGAAAGGGGCGTGGTTTTGCAGGAAATGGGCGTGGTTTGTTTTAATAAGGGGCGTGTGTTTATGATTTATGTTAATTAGGGACGAGAATAATGCCTGCCGTTACTGTGGGGCGTGGCCACGGGAGTGGGCGATGGTTTCGAAACCGGGTTGGAGTTGGGCGTGGCCACTCTTCGCCCATCGTCCCGGTCCCAGTCCCGACACTGATCGGTCAGGCGTAGTCCGACTCGGCCCCGATCGATCCCTATCGATCCCGGTCGAAACTGATCCTGATCCCGGTCCCAGTCCCGATCACAGATCCCGACTCTGGCCCCAGTCCCGGGCGTGATCCTACTCTGATCGGTCCCGACACACAGTCGATTCCGGTCCCGTTCGGACACTGACCCGGTCCCGGTCGGTCCTGGTGCCGGTCCCGACTCTGATCGATCCCGGTTCGATACTGACCCCGATCGATCGATACTGGCCGATCGGTCGATCCCGATCCGGTCCCGGTCCCGGTGCCGGTCTCGTTCCCCGTTCCCGTTCCCGGCCGCTGGCCCGATCCGACACTGGCGGTCCCGATCCCGTTCCCGACACTGGCCCGATCCGATCCGATCCGGTCGATCGATCCGATCGATCGGTCCCGATCCCGGCACCGATCCGTTCCCGACACTGGTGATCGGTCCGGCCAGTTCCTCCCTTCCACAACCCCCGCTTTAGAGACTCCGGAGCCGGACAAGGCACAGCGGGGCTTTATGGCACAGCGGAAAGAGGGGGCAGCCCCAAATCCCCAAACTCCCCAGCTCCCTCCGGAGAGGGCGCCTGCGCTGCCCCAGGGGTCTCGAAGTCCCGAGCCCAGCAGGCATCTCCGCCGGCCTTCGAGGCCGAGGCCTCCAGCAGGGCCCTACGCTGCTGCGGGGGCTGCAAGAGGGGCCTCAGGGGCGCAGGGGTCCCTCGGCGCCCCCGACCCCCGACCCCCGCCCCTCCTGGCTTTCAGGAGGATTTGTGAGATGTCCCGCGCCAGCGTGCGGAAAGCAGGGGGACAGGGGCGCTGCTCCAGGGGCGGCGCCCCCAAACCTGGGGCAGCCCCCGCGGACCCCCTCACCTCCTCACGTTCTCGCTGGACTTGGCGCTGGTCGGCGAATCCCGTGTTCCTTCGCCAGCTGGGGGACCCCGACTCCCTGTGACCCCACGGACCCCTCCAGCCCCCGGCCCCCAAATCCCACGGAGCCCCCAATTCTTCCTGTCACCCCCAGCCCCACAGGGCCACCCCCGCCCCCACTGAGCCCCCAGTCCCAGCCCCAGGGACCTCAGTGTCCCCCAGACACCCCAGGACCCCTAAAGCCCCAGGACACCCCCAGCCCCAAAGCCACCCCCAGACTCCTCAGACCCCCCGCCCCACAGAGCCCCAGTCCCACCCCCAGGGCCCCAGTCTCCCTCACCCAGCCCCAGAGCCCCGGGCCTCCCGAGCCCCCGCCCACCTTCTCGGCGGCGTCCGCTGCACTTTCCGCCTGGCCTCCTTGTTTGCCCAGGAGGAGCCGCTCGACCCCGGCCCGAGGCGTTCTGGGAGGGCGACACACACAGGCTGAGACCCCCGCGACCCCCGCCGCACCCCAAAAATCTCCC
>JAPFBE010000846.1:0-23878 GCA_034336665.1 Luscinia megarhynchos | reverse complement strand
AAAATCCCAGGTCACTCACAGGGTTTTGGGCCAGATATTAGGAGTATTTCTGGCCATTCTTTGTGCAATTTCTGGGGGATTTCTGTGTTTCTCAGTGCTAATTGGAAAGGATTTTTCCTGTTTTAAAGGCAGAGTTTTTCCTGGGTTTTTCCAGATGTTTTCCCCAATAATGCCTGCAATTTTGCAAGCTTTGGGGCGTTCCACTGCCACTTTTGGCAATGTTGGGCCCATTTTGCCTTTGATTCTTAGGGGATTTTTTGTATCTTAGTGCCAATTGTCTGGGATTTTTCTGGTTTGTTAGGCTCAATTTTTACTGGATTTTTTCCTGATGCTTTTCCCAGCAGTCCTTGGAGTTTTGGCCGAGATTAGGTGTTTTAGTATGGATTTCAGGAGTCTTTGGGCCATTGTTCGTGCCATTTCCAGGATGTTTTGCGATTTGAAGTCACATTTCCTCTGGATATTTTTTCCGTTCACTTCGCTAAGTTTTTCTTCAGAAATTCCAGGACTCTCACTGGATTTTGAAGCCATGTTTAGTTTTTTAGTGCAGAGGTTAGGTGTATTTCTGGCCATTTTGGGTGCAATTTCTTGGGGATTTCTGTGTTTCTTAGTGGGAATTTTGAGGCATTTTCCTGGGTTGCTAAGGTTCAATTTATGCTGCATTTTTTCCTGATGTTTTCCCCAATAATACTTGGAATTTTGACCTGATTGGCTGTTTCAGTGTCAATTTTAGGACTATCTCTGAGCATTTTCATATGGATTTTGAGGGGATTTTTTGTTTCTTAGTGCGTATTTGTTAGGCTGCTTTTCCCTGGATTTTTCCTGATGCTTTCCCATCGATCCTTAACATTTTGGCAGATTGTAGATGGTTTTTGTACAGATTCCAGGAGGTTTTGGGCCGGTTTTTGCATTTTTTGGGGGTTTTTCGGGCCATTTAAAGTCTCATTTCCTTTGGAAGTTTGCCCTGTTATTTTTCCAGTTTTTTCCTTAGGAATTCCAGGCCACTCACTGGTTTTTGGGGCAGATATTCGGAGTTTTTCTGGCCATTCTTTGAGCAATTTCTGAGGGATTTCTGTGTTTCTTAGTGGGAATTTTTTGGCATTTTCCTGGGTTGCTAACGTTCACTTTTCCTGGATTTTTTCCTGATATTTTTTCCCCAACAATGCTTGGAATTTTGATTGGTTTGGGCTGTTTCAGTGTTGATTTTAGGACTATTTCTGGCCATTTTCATATGGATTTTGAGGGGATTTTTCGTTTCTTAGTGCCAATTTTTTAGGCTGATTTTCCCTGGATTTTTCCTAATGCATTCCCATTGATCCTTGGTATTTTGGCAGACTGTAGATGGTTTTTGCAGAGATTCCAGGAGGTTTTTCTGGCCATTTTTTTCATCTTTTTTTTGGGTTTTGGGCCATTTTACGTCTCATTTTTTTTGGAAGTTTGCCCTGTTATTTTTCCAGTTTTTTTTTTTAGAAATGCCAGGACACTCACTGGGTTTTGGGGCAGCTATTCGGAGTTTTTCTGGCCATTCTTTGTTCAATTTCTGGGGGATTTCTGTGTTTCTTAGTGGGAATTATTAGGCATTTTCCTGGGTTGCTAACGTTCACTTTTCCTGCATATTTTCCTGATATTTTTCCCAATAATGCTTGTAATTTTGGCCTGGTTGGCTGTTTCCGTGTTGATTTTAGGACTATTTTTGGCCATTTTCAAATGGATTTTGAGGGGATTTTTCGTTTCTAAGTGCCAATTTTTTAGGCTGATTTTCCCTGGATTTTTCCTGATGCATTCCCATTGAGCCTTGGTATTTTGGCAGACTGTAGATGGTTTTTGTAGAGATTCCAGAAAGTTTTGGGCCATTTTTTGCACCTTTTTTTGGGCTTTTGGGCCATTTTGCGTCTCATTTCCTTTGGAAGTTTGCCCTGTTATTTATCCAGTTTTTTCCTTAGAAATGCCAGGACACTCACAGGGTTTTAAGGTAGATATTCGGAGTTTTTCTGGCCATTCTTTGTGCAATTTCTGGGGGATTTCTGTGTTTCTCAGTGCGAATTGGAAAGGATTTTCCTGTTTTAAAGGCAGAGTTTTTCCTGGGATGTTTCAGATGTTTCCCCAATAATGCCTGCAATTTTGCTAGCTTTGGGGTGTTCCAGTGCAACTTTTGGCAATGTTGGGACCATTTTGCCTTTGATTCTTCAGGGATTTTTCCCTTCTTATTGCCAATTGTCAGGAAGTTTTCTGGTTTGTTAGGCTCAATTTTCCCTGGGTTTTTCCTGATGCTTTACCATCGATCCTTAATATTTTGGCAGATTGTAGATGGTTTTTGTACACACTCCAGGAGTTTTTCTGGCCATTCTTTGTGCAATTTCTGGGGGATTTCTGTGTTTCTCAGTGCGAATTGGCAAGGATTTTTCCTGTTTTTAAGGCAGTGTTTTTCCTGGATTTTTCCTGATGCTCTTCCTAGCAGTCATTGGAGTTTTGGCAGAGTTTTCGTGTTTTAGTATGGATTTCAGGAGTCTTTGGGCCATTGTTCGTGTCATTTTCTGACTTTTTGGGCCCTTTTAAGTCACATTTCCTCTGGATATTTTCTCCACTCTCTTCCCCAGTTTTTTCCTCAGAAATTCCAGGAATCTCTCTGGTTTGGGCTGTTTCAGTGTCGAATTTAGGACTATTTTTGGCCATTTTCATATGGATTTTGAAGAGATTTTTTATATCTTAGTGCCTATTTGTTAGGCTGATTTTCCCTGGAGTTTTCCTGGTGCTTTCCCATCGATCCTTAATATTTTGGCAGATTGTAGATAATTTTTGTACAGACTCCAGGAGGTTTTGGGCAATTTTTTGCATCTTTTTGGGGGTTTTCGGGCCATTTTAAGTCTCATTTCCTTTGGAAGTTTGCCCTGTTATTTTTCCAGTTTTTCCTTAGAAATGCCAGGACACTCACTGGGTTTTGGGGCAGATATTCGGAGTTTTTCTGGCCATTCTTTGTGCAATTTCTGGGGGATTTCTGTGTTTCTTAGTGGGAATTTTTAGGCATTTTCCTGGGTTGCTAACGTTCACTTTTCCTGGATTTTTTCCTGATATTTTTCCCAATAATGCTTGGAATTTTGACCTGGTTTGGGCTGTTTCAGTGTTGATTTTAGGAATATTTTTGGCCGTTTTCAAATGGATTTTGAGGGGATTTTTCGTTTCTTAGTGCCAATTTGTTAGGCTGATTTTCCCTGGATTTTTCCTGATGCTTTCCCATCGATTCTTAATATTTTGGCAGATTGTAGATGGTTTTTGTACACACTGCAGGAGTTTTTCTGGCCATTCTTTGTGCAATTTCTGGTGGATTTCTGTGTTTCTCAGTGCTAATTGGCAAGGATTTTTCCTGTTTTTAAGGCAGAGTTTTTCCTGGATTTTTCCTGATGCTTTTCCCAGCAGTCCTTGGAGTTTTGGCAGAGTTTACATGTTTTAGTATGGATTTCAGGAGTCTTTGGGCCATTGTTCGTGTCATTTCCTGACTTTTTGGGCCCTTTTAAGTCGCATTTCCTCTGGATATTTTCATCACTCTCTTCACCAGTTTTTTCCTCAGAAATTCCAGGAATCTCACTGGATTTTGGGGCCATGTTTGGTTTTTTAGTGCAGAAGTTAGGACTTTTTCTGGCCATTTTGGCTGCAATTTCTGGGGGATTTCTGTGTTTCTTAGTGGGAATTTTTCGGCATTTTCCTGGGTTGCTAAGGTTCAATTTATACTGGATTTTTTCCTGATGTTTTCCCCAATAATGCTTGGAATTTTGACAGGTTTGGGCTGTTTCAGTGTCGATTTTAGGACTATCTCTGGCCATTTTCATATGGATTTTGAGGGGATTTTTCATTTCTTAGTGTCTATTTGTTAGGCTGATTTTCCCTGGATTTTTCCTGATGCGTTCCCATCGATCCTTAATATTTTGGCAGATTGTAGATGGTTTTTGTACAGATTCCAGGAGTTTTGGGCCATTTTTTGCACCTTTTGGGGGTTTTGGGCCATTTTAAGTCTCATTTCCTTTGGAAGTTTGCCCTGTTATTTTTCCAGTTTTTTCCTTAGAAATGCCAGGTCACTCACTGGGTTTTGAGCTGATATTCGGAGTTTTTCTGGCCATTCTTTCTGAAATTTCTGGGCGAATTCTGTGTTTCTTAGTTGGAATTTTTAGGCATTTTCCTGGGTTGTTAAGGTTCACTATTTCTGGATTTTTTCCTGATATTTTTCCCAATAATGCTTGGAATTTTGACCGGTTTGGGCTGTTTCAGTGTCGATTTTAGGACTATTTTTGGCCATTTTCATATGGATTTTGAGGGGATTTTTCGTTTCTTAGTGCCAATTTGTTAGGCTGATTTTCCCTGGATTTTTCCTGATGCTTTCCCATCGATCCTTCATATTTTGGCAGATTTTAGATGGTTTTTGTACACACTCCAGGAGGTTTTGGGCCATTTTTGCCATTTTTAGGGGGTTTTGGGCCATTTTTAAGTCTCATTTCCTTTGGAAGTTTGCCCTGTTATTTTTCCAGATTTTTTCCTTAGAAATCCCAGGCCACTCACTGGGTTTTGGGGCCAGATATTCGGAGTTTTTCTGGCCATTCTTCTTGAAATTTCTGGGGGATTTCTGTGTTTCTTAGTGGGAATTTTTAGGCATTTTTCTGGGTTGCTGACGTTCACTTGTCCTGGATTTTTTCCTGATAATTTTCCCTATAATGCTTGGAATTTTGATTGGTTAGGGCTGTTTCAGTGTTGATTTTAGGACTATTTTTGGCCATTTTCAAATGGATTTTGAGGGGATTTTTCGTTTCTTAGTGCCAATTTGTTAGGCTGATTTTCCCTGGATTTTTCCTGATGCATTCCCATCGATCCTTGGTATTTTGGCAGATTGTAGATGGTTTTTGTACAAACTCCAGGAGATTTTTCGGCCTTTTTTTGCGCCATTTTAAGGGGTTTGGGCCATTTTATGTCCCATTTCCTTTGGAAGTTTGCCCTGTTATTTTTCCAGTTTTTTCTTTAGAAATGCCAAGACACTCACAGGGTTTTGGGCCGATATTAGGAGTTTTTCTGGCCATTCTTTCTGAAATTTCTGGGCGAATTCTGTGTTTCTTAGTGGGAATTTTTAGGCATTTTCCTGGGTTGTTAAGGTTCACTATTTCTGGATTTTTTCCTGATGTTTTCCCCAACAATGCTTGGAATTTTGACCGGTTTGGGCTCTTTCAGTGTTGATTTTAGGACTATCTCTGACCATTTTCAAATGGATTTTGAGGGGATTTTTCGTTTCTTACTGCCAATTTGTTAGGCTGATTTTCCCTGGATTTTTCCTGATGCATTCCCATCAATCCTTGGTATTTTGGCAGATGGTAGATGGTTTTTGTACACACTCCAGGAGTTTTCCTGGCCATTCTTTGTGCAATTTCTGGGGGATTTCTGTGTTTTTTAGTGGGAATTTTTAGGCATTTTCCTGGGTTGCTAATGTTCACTTTTCCTGGATTTTTTCCTGATATTTTTCCCAATAATGCTTGGAATTTTGACCTGGTTGGCTGTTTCCGTGTTGATTTTAGGACTATCTCTGGCCATTTTCAAATGGATTTTGAGGGGATTTTTCATTTCTTAGTGTCTATTTGTTAGGCTGATTTTCCCTGGTTTTTCCCTGATGCTTTCCCATCGATCCTTAATATTTTGGCAGATTGTAGATGGTTTTTGTACAGATTCCAGGAGGTTTTGGGGCCATTTTTGCAGTTTTTGGGGGTTTCGGGGCCATTTTAAGTCTCATTTCCTTTGGAAGTTTGCCCTGTTATTTTTCCAGTTTTTTCCTTAGAAATGCCAGGTCACTCACTGGGTTTTGGGGCAGATATTCGGAGTTTTTCTGGCCGTTCTTTGTGCAATTTCTGGGGGATTTCTGTGTTTCTTAGTGGGAATTTTTAGGCATTTTCCTGGGTTGCTAACGTTCACTTTTCCTGGATTTTTTCCTGATATTTTTCCCCATAATGCTTGGAATTTTTACCGGTTTGGGCTGTTTCAGTGTTGATTTTAGGACTATTTTTGGCCATTTTCAAATGGATTTTGAGGGGATTTTTCGTTTCTTACTGCCAATTTGTTAGGCTGATTTTCCCTGGATTTTTCCTGATGCATTCCCATCGATCCTTGGTATTTTGGCAGATTGTAGATGGTTTTTGTACACACTCCAGGAGTTTTTCTGGCCATTCTTTGTGCAATTTCTGGGGGATTTCTGTTTTTCACAGTGCTAATTGGAAAGGATTTCTCCTGTTTTAAAGGCAGAGTTTTTCCTGGGTTTTTCCAGATGTTTTCCCCAATAATGCCTGCAATTTTGCTAGCTTTGGGTTGTTCCAGTGCAACTTTTGGCAATGTTGGGCCCATTTTGCCTTTGCTTCTTAGGGGATTTTTCTTTTCTTAGTGCCAATTGCCAGGTACTTTTCTGGTTTGTTAGGCTCAATTTTTCCTGGATTTTTTCTGATGCTTTTCCCAGCAGTCCTTGGAGTTTTGGCCGAGATTAGGTGTTTTAGTATGGATTTCAGGAGTCTTTGGGCCATTGTTCGTGCCATTTCCTGACTTTTTGGGCCCTTTTAAGTCACATTTCCTCTGGATATTTTCTCCACTCTCTTCCCCAGTTTTTTCCTCAGAAATTCCAGGAATCTCACTGGTTTGGGCTGTCTCAGTGTCGATTTTAGGACTATCTCTGGCCATTTTCATATGGATTTTGAGGGGATTTTTCATTTCTTAGTGTCTATTTGTTAGGCTGATTTTCCCTGGTTTTTTCCTGATGATTTCCCATCGATCCTTAATATTTTGGCAGATTGTAGATGGTTTTTGTACAGATTCCAGGAGGTTTTGGGCCATTTTTTGCAGTTCTTTGGGGGTTTCGGGCCATTTTAAGTCTCATTTCCTTTGGAAGTTTGCCCTGTTATTTTTCCAGTTTTTTCCTTAGAAATGCCAGGTCACTCACTGGGTTTTGGGGCAGATATTCGGAGTTTTTCTGGCCGTTCTTTGTGCAATTTCTGGGGGATTTCTGTGTTTCTTAGTGGGAATTTTTAGGCATTTTCCTGGGTTGCTAACGTTCACTTTTCCTGGATTTTTTCCTGATATTTTTCCCTATAATGCTTGGAATTTTGATTGGTTTGGGCTGTTTCAGTGTTGATTTTAGGACTATTTTTGGCCATTTTCAAATGGATTTTGAGGGGATTTTTCGTTTCTTACTGCCAATTTGTTAGGCTGATTTTCCCTGGATTTTTCCTGATGCATTCCCATCGATCCTTGGTATTTTGGCAGATGGTAGATGGTTTTTGTACACACTCCAGGAGTTTTTCTGGCCATTCTTTGTGCAATTTCTGGGGGATTTCTGTTTTTCACAGTGCTAATTGGAAAGGATTTCTCCTGTTTTAAAGGCAGAGTTTTTCCTGGGTTTTTCCAGATGTTTTCCCCAATAATGCCTGCAATTTTGCTAGCTTTGGGTTGTTCCAGTGCAACTTTTGGCAATGTTGGGCC
The DNA here is from genome assembly GCA_034336665.1 of Luscinia megarhynchos. NCBI lineage: Eukaryota > Metazoa > Chordata > Aves > Passeriformes > Muscicapidae > Luscinia > Luscinia megarhynchos. The sequence continues at coordinate 16,390 of JAPFBE010000846.1, read as the reverse complement.
CATTTTGCCTTTGCTTCTTAGGGGATTTTTGTATTCTTACTGCCAATTGCACGGTACTTTTCTGGTTTGTTAGGCTCAATTTTTCCTGGATTTTTTCTGATGCTTTTCCCAGCAGTCCTTGGAGTTTTGGCCGAGATTAGGTGTTTTAGTATGGATTTCAGGAGTCTTTGGGCCATTGTTCGTGCCATTTCCTGACTTTTTGGGCCCTTTTAAGTCACATTTCCTCTGGATATTTTCTCCACTCTCTTCCCCAGTTTTTTCCTCAGAAATTCCAGGAATCTCACTGGTTTGGGCTGTCTCAGTGTCGATTTTAGGACTATCTCTGGCCATTTTCATATGGATTTTGAGGGGATTTTTCATTTCTTAGTGTCTATTTGTTAGGCTGATTTTCCCTGGTTTTTTCCTGATGATTTCCCATCGATCCTTAATATTTTGGCAGATTGTAGATGGTTTTTGTACAGATTCCAGGAGGTTTTGGGCCATTTTTGCAGTTTTTTGGGGGTTTCGGGCCATTTTAAGTCTCATTTCCTTTGGAAGTTTGCCCTGTTATTTTTCCAGTTTTTTCCTTAGAAATGCCAGGTCACTCACTGGGTTTTGGGGCAGATATTCGGAGTTTTTCTGGCCATTCTTTGTGCAATTTCTGGGGGATTTCTGTGTTTCTTAGTGGGAATTTTTAGGCATTTTCCTGGGTTGCTAACGTTCACTTTTCCTGGATTTTTTCCTGATATTTTTCCCTATAATGCTTGGAATTTTGATTGGTTTGGGCTGTTTCAGTGTTGATTTTAGGACTATTTTTGGCCATTTTCAAATGGATTTTGAGGGGATTTTTCGTTTCTTACTGCCAATTTGTTAGGCTGATTTTCCCTGGATTTTTCCTGATGCATTCCCATCGATCCTTGGTATTTTGGCAGATGGTAGATGGTTTTTGTACACACTCCAGGAGTTTTTCTGGCCATTCTTTGTGCAATTTCTGGGGGATTTCTGTTTTTCACAGTGCTAATTGGAAAGGATTTCTCCTGTTTTAAAGGCAGAGTTTTTCCTGGGTTTTTCCAGATGTTTTCCCCAATAATGCCTGCAATTTTGCTAGCTTTGGGTTGTTCCAGTGCAACTTTTGGCAATGTTGGGCCCATTTTGCCTTTGATTCTTAGGGGATTTTTCTTTTCTTAGTGCCAATTGCCAGGTACTTTTCTGGTTTGTTAGGCTCAATTTTTCCTGGATTTTTCCTGATGCTTTTCCCAGCAGTCCTTGGAGTTTTGGCCGAGATTAGGTGTTTTAGTATGGATTTCAGGAGTCTTTGGGCCATTGTTCGTGCCATTTCCTGACTTTTTGGGCCCTTTTAAGTCACATTTCCTCTGGATATTTTCTCCACTCTCTTCCCCAGTTTTTTCCTCAGAAATTCCAGGAATCTCACTGGTTTGGGCTGTTTCAGTGTCGATTTTAGGACTATCTCTGGCCATTTTCATATGGATTTTGAGGGGATTTTTCATTTCTTAGTGTCTATTTGTTAGGCTGATTTTCCCTGGTTTTTTCCTGATGATTTCCCATCGATCCTTAATATTTTGGCAGATTGTAGATGGTTTTTGTACAGATTCCAGGAGGTTTGGGGCAAATTTTTGCAGTTTTTGTGGGGTTTCGGCCATTTTAAGTCTCATTTCCTTTGGAAGTTTGCCCTGTTATTTTTCCAGTTTTTTCCTTAGAAATGCCAGGTCACTCACTGGGTTTTGGGGCAGATATTCGGAGTTTTTCTGGCCATTCTTTGTGCAATTTCTGGGGGATTTCTGTGTTTCTTAGTGGGAATTTTTAGGCATTTTCCTGGGTTGCTAACGTTCACTTTTCCTGGATTTTTTCCTGATATTTTTCCCTATAATGCTTGGAATTTTGATTGGTTTGGGCTGTTTCAGTGTTGATTTTAGGACTATTTTTGGCCATTTTCAAATGGATTTTGAGGGGATTTTTCGTTTCTTACTGCCAATTTGTTAGGCTGATTTTCCCTGGATTTTTTCCTGATGCATTCCCATCGATCCTTGGTATTTTGGCAGATTGTAGATGGTTTTTGTACACACTCCAGGAGTTTTTCTGGCCATTCTTTGTGCAATTTCTGGGGGATTTCTGTTTTTCACAGTGCTAATTGGAAAGGATTTCTCCTGTTTTAAAGGCAGAGTTTTTCCTGGGTTTTTCCAGATGTTTTCCCCAATAATGCCTGCAATTTTGCTAGCTTTGGGTTGTTCCAGTGCAACTTTTGGCAATGTTGGGCCCATTTTGCCTTTGCTTCTTAGGGGATTTTTCTTTTCTTAGTGCCAATTGCCAGGTACTTTTCTGGTTTGTTAGGCTCAATTTTTCCTGGATTTTTCCTGATGCTTTTCCCAGCAGTCCTTGGAGTTTTGGCCGAGATTAGGTGTTTTAGTATGGATTTCAGGAGTCTTTGGGCCATTGTTCGTGCCATTTCCTGACTTTTTGGGCCCTTTTAAGTCACATTTCCTCTGGATATTTTCTCCACTCTCTTCCCCAGTTTTTTCCTCAGAAATTCCAGGAATCTCACTGGTTTGGGCTGTTTCAGTGTCGATTTTAGGACTATCTCTGGCCATTTTCATATGGATTTTGAGGGGATTTTTCATTTCTTAGTGTCTATTTGTTAGGCTGATTTTCCCTGGTTTTTTCCTGATGATTTCCCATCGATCCCTAATATTTTGGCAGATTGTAGATGGCTTTTGTGCAGATTCCAGGAGGTTTGGGGCAATTTTTTCTAGATTTTTGGGGGTTTCGGGCCATTTTAAGTCTCATTTCCTTTGGAAGTTTGCCCTGTTATTTTTCCAGTTTTTTCCTTAGAAATGCCAGGTCACTCACTGGGTTTTGGGGCAGATATTCGGAGTTTTTCTGGCCATTCTTTGTGCAATTTCTGGGGGATTTCTGTGTTTCTTAGTGGGAATTTTTAGGCATTTTCCTGGGTTGCTAACGTTCACTTTTCCTGGATTTTTTCCTGATATTTTTCCCTATAATGCTTGGAATTTTGATTGGTTTGGGCTGTTTCAGTGTTGATTTTAGGACTATTTTTGGCCATTTTCAAATGGATTTCGAGGGGATATTTCATTTCTTAGTGTCTATTTGTTAGGCTGATTTTCCCTGGTTTTTTCCTGATGATTTCCCATCGATCCTTAATATTTTGGCAGATTGTAGATGGTTTTTGTACAGATTCCAGGAGGTTTTGGGCCATTTTTTGCAGTTTTTTGGGGGTTTTCGGGCCATTTTAAGTCTCATTTCCTTTGGAAGTTTGCCCTGTTATTTTTCCAGTTTTTTCCTTAGAAATGCCAGGACACTCACTGGGTTTTGGGGCAGATATTCGGAGTTTTTCTGGCCATTCTTTGTGCAATTTCTGGGGGATTTCTGTGTTTCTTAGTGGGAATTTTTAGGCATTTTCCTGGGTTGCTAACGTTCACTTTTCCTGGATTTTTTCCTGATATTTTTCCCTATAATGCTTGGAATTTTGATTGGTTTGGGCTGTTTCAGTGTTGATTTTAGGACTATTTTTGGCCATTTTCAAATGGATTTTGAGGGGATTTTTCGTTTCTTACTGCCAATTTGTTAGGCTGATTTTCCCTGGATTTTTCCTGATGCATTCCCATCGATCCTTGGTATTTTGGCAGATGGTAGATGGTTTTTGTACACACTCCAGGAGTTTTTCTGGCCATTCTTTGTGCAATTTCTGGGGGATTTCTGTTTTTCACAGTGCTAATTGGAAAGGATTTCTCCTGTTTTAAAGGCAGAGTTTTTCCTGGGTTTTTCCAGATGTTTTCCCCAATAATGCCTGCAATTTTGCTAGCTTTGGGTTGTTCCAGTGCAACTTTTGGCAATGTTGGGCCCATTTTGCCTTTGCTTCTTAGGGGATTTTTCTTTTCTTAGTGCCAATTGCCAGGTACTTTTCTGGTTTGTTAGGCTCAATTTTTCCTGGATTTTTCCTGATGCTTTTCCCAGCAGTCCTTGGAGTTTTGGCCGAGATTAGGTGTTTTAGTATGGATTTCAGGAGTCTTTGGGCCATTGTTCGTGCCATTTCCTGACTTTTTGGGCCCTTTTAAGTCACATTTCCTCTGGATATTTTCTCCACTCTCTTCCCCAGTTTTTTCCTCAGAAATTCCAGGAATCTCACTGGTTTGGGCTGTTTCAGTGTCGATTTTAGGACTATCTCTGGCCATTTTCATATGGATTTTGAGGGGATTTTTCATTTCTTAGTGTCTATTTGTTAGGCTGATTTTCCCTGGTTTTTTCCTGATGATTTCCCATCGATCCTTAATATTTTGGCAGATTGTAGATGGTTTTTGTACAGATTCCAGGAGGTTTTGGGCCATTTTCTGCAGTTTTTTGGGGGTTTTCGGGCCATTTTAAGTCTCATTTCCTTTGGAAGTTTGCCCTGTTATTTTTCCAGTTTTTTCCTTAGAAATGCCAGGACACTCACTGGGTTTTGGGGCAGATATTCGGAGTTTTTCTGGCCATTCTTTGTGCAATTTCTGGGGGATTTCTGTGTTTCTTAGTGGGAATTTTTAGGCATTTTCCTGGGTTGCTAACGTTCACTTTTCCTGGATTTTTTCCTGATATTTTTCCCTATAATGCTTGGAATTTTGATTGGTTTGGGCTGTTTCAGTGTTGATTTTAGGACTATTTTTGGCCATTTTCAAATGGATTTTGAGGGGATTTTTCGTTTCTTACTGCCAATTTGTTAGGCTGATTTTCCCTGGATTTTTCCTGATGCATTCCCATCGATCCTTGGTATTTTGGCAGATGGTAGATTGTTTCTGTACACACTCCAGGAGTTTTTCTGGCCATTTGTGCAATTTCTGGGGGATTTCTGTTTTCAACAGTGCTAATTGGAAAGGATTTCTCCTGTTTTAAAGGCAGAGTTTTTCCTGGGTTTTTCCAGATGTTTTCCCCAATAATGCTTGCAATTTTGCTAGCTTTGGGTTGTTCCAGTGCAACTTTTGGCAATGTTGCCCCATTTTGCCTTTGCTTCTTAAAGGATTTTTCTTTTCTTAGTGCCAATTGCCAAGTACTTTTCTGGTTTGTTAGGCTCAATTTTTCCTGGATTTTTCCTGATGCTTTTCCCAGCAGTCCTTGGAGTTTTGGCCGAGATTAGGTGTTTTAGTATGGATTTCAGGAGTCTTTGGGCCATTGTTCGTGCCATTTCCTGACTTTTTGGGCCCTTTTAAGTCACATTTCCTCTGGATATTTTCTCCACTCTTCCCCAGTTTTTTCCTCAGAAATTCCAGGAATCTCACTGGTTTGGGCTGTTTCAGTATCATTTGGGGATTTTCTGGCCATTTCATATGCAATTTTGAGGGGATTTTTCATTTCTTAGTGTCTATTTTGTTAGGCTGATTTTCCCTGGATTTTTTTCCTGATGTTTTCCCCAGCAATGCCCTGAAATTTTGGCAGATTTAGATGGTTTTCAGTGCAGATTTTAGGATGTTTTAGGGGCCCATTTTTGCTAGATTTTTAGGGGTTTTTCAGTGCCATTTTGAGGGCTCATTTCCTGGTTTTGTCCCTGATATTTTTCCCAGTTTTTTCCTGAGCTTTTGCCAGGTCCTACTGGGTTTTGGGGCAGATATTCGGAGTTTTTCTGGCCATTCTTTGTGCAATTTCTGGGGAATTTCTGTGTTTTTAGTGGGAATTTTTAGGCATTTTCCTGGGTTGCTAACGTTCACTTTTCCTGGATTTTTTTCCCTCAGATATTTTTCCCTATAATGCTTGGAATCTCACTGGTTTGGGCTGTTTCAGTGTCGATTTTAGGACTATCTCTGGCCATTTTCATATGGATTTTGAGGGGATTTTTCATTTCTTAGTGTCTATTTGTTAGGCTGATTTTCCCTGGTTTTTTCCTGATGATTTCCCATCGATCCTTAATATTTTGGCAGATTGTAGATGGCTTTTGTACAGATTCCAGGAGGTTTGGGGCCATTTTCTGCAGTTTTTGGGGGTTTCGGGCCATTTTAAGTCTCATTTCCTTTGGAAGTTTGCCCTGTTATTTTTCCAGTTTTTTCCTTAGAAATGCCAGGTCACTCACTGGGTTTTGGGGCAGATATTCGGAGTTTTTCTGGCCATTCTTTGTGCAATTTCTGGGGGATTTCTGTGTTTCTTAGTTGGAATTTTTAGGCATTTTCCTGGGTTTTTAAGGTTCACTATTTCTGGATTTTTTCCTGATGTTTTCCCGAATAATGCTTGGAATTTTGACCGGTTTGGGCTGTTTCAGTGTTGATTTTAGGACTATTTTTGGCCATTTTCAAATGGATTTTGAGGGGATTTTTCGTTTCTTACTGCCAATTTGTTAGGCTGATTTTCCCTGGATTTTTCCTGATGCATTCCCATCGATCCTTGGTATTTTGGCAGATGGTAGATGGTTTTTGTACACACTCCAGGAGTTTTTCTGGCCATTCTTTGTGCAATTTCTGGGGGATTTCTGTTTTTCACAGTGCTAATTGGAAAGGATTTCTCCTGTTTTAAAGGCAGAGTTTTTCCTGGGTTTTTCCAGATGTTTTCCCCAATAATGCCTGCAATTTTGCTAGCTTTGGGTTGTTCCAGTGCAACTTTTGGCAATGTTGGGCCCATTTTGCCTTTGATTCTTAGGGGATTTTTCTTTTCTTAGTGCCAATTGCCAGGTACTTTTCTGGTTTGTTAGGCTCAATTTTTCCTGGATTTTTTCTGATGCTTTTCCCAGCAGTCCTTGGAGTTTTGGCCGAGATTAGGTGTTTTAGTATGGATTTCAGGAGTCTTTGGGCCATTGTTCGTGCCATTTCCTGACTTTTTGGGCCCTTTTAAGTCACATTTCCTCTGGATATTTTCTCCACTCTCTTCCCCAGTTTTTTCCTCAGAAATTCCAGGAATCTCACTGGTTTGGGCTGTCTCAGTGTCGATTTTAGGACTATCTCTGGCCATTTTCATATGGATTTTGAGGGGATTTTTCATTTCTTAGTGTCTATTTGTTAGGCTGATTTTCCCTGGTTTTTTCCTGATGATTTCCCATCGATCCTTAATATTTTGGCAGATTGTAGATGGTTTTTGTACAGATTCCAGGAGGTTTTGGGCCATTTTTTGCAGTTTTTTGGGGTTTTTCGGGCCATTTTAAGTCTCATTTCCTTTGGAAGTTTGCCCTGTTATTTTTCCAGTTTTTTCCTTAGAAATGCCAGGTCACTCACTGGGTTTGGGGCAGATATTCGGAGTTTTTCTGGCCGTTCTTTGTGCAATTTCTGGGGGATTTCTGTGTTTCTTAGTGGGAATTTTTAGGCATTTTCCTGGGTTGCTAACGTTCACTTTTCCTGGATTTTTTCCTGATATTTTTCCCTATAATGCTTGGAATTTTGATTGGTTTGGGCTGTTTCAGTGTTGATTTTAGGACTATTTTTGGCCATTTTCAAATGGATTTTGAGGGGATTTTTCGTTTCTTACTGCCAATTTGTTAGGCTGATTTTCCCTGGATTTTTCCTGATGCATTCCCATCGATCCTTGGTATTTTGGCAGATGGTAGATGGTTTTTGTACACACTCCAGGAGTTTTTCTGGCCATTCTTTGTGCAATTTCTGGGGGATTTCTGTTTTTCACAGTGCTAATTGGAAAGGATTTCTCCTGTTTTAAAGGCAGAGTTTTTCCTGGGTTTTTCCAGATGTTTTCCCCAATAATGCCTGCAATTTTGCTAGCTTTGGGTTGTTCCAGTGCAACTTTTGGCAATGTTGGGCCCATTTTGCCTTTGATTCTTAGGGGATTTTTCTTTTCTTAGTGCCAATTGCCAGGTACTTTTCTGGTTTGTTAGGCTCAATTTTTCCTGGATTTTTTCTGATGCTTTTCCCAGCAGTCCTTGGAGTTTTGGCCGAGATTAGGTGTTTTAGTATGGATTTCAGGAGTCTTTGGGCCATTGTTCGTGCCATTTCCTGACTTTTTGGGCCCTTTTAAGTCACATTTCCTCTGGATATTTTCTCCACTCTCTTCCCCAGTTTTTTCCTCAGAAATTCCAGGAATCTCACTGGTTTGGGCTGTCTCAGTGTCGATTTTAGGACTATCTCTGGCCATTTTCATATGGATTTTGAGGGGATTTTTCATTTCTTAGTGTCTATTTGTTAGGCTGATTTTCCCTGGTTTTTTCCTGATGATTTCCCATCGATCCTTAATATTTTGGCAGATTGTAGATGGCTTTTGTACAGGTTCCAGGAGGTTTTGGGCCATTTTTTCTAGATTTTTCGGGGTTTAGTGCCATTTTAAGTCTCATTTCCTTTGGAAGTTTGCCCTGTTATTTTTCCAGTTTTTTCCTTAGAAATGCCAGGTCACTCACTGGGTTTTGGGGCAGATATTCGGAGTTTTTCTGGCCATTCTTTGTGCAATTTCTGGGGGATTTCTGTGTTTCTTAGTGGGAATTTTTAGGCATTTTCCTGGGTTGCTAACGTTCACTTTTCCTGGATTTTTTCCTGATATTTTTCCCTATAATGCTTGGAATTTTGATTGGTTTGGGCTGTTTCAGTGTTGATTTTAGGACTATTTTTGGCCATTTTCAAATGGATTTTGAGGGGATTTTTCGTTTCTTACTGCCAATTTGTTAGGCTGATTTTCCCTGGATTTTTCCTGATGCATTCCCATCGATCCTTGGTATTTTGGCAGATGGTAGATGGTTTTTGTACACACTCCAGGAGTTTTTCTGGCCATTCTTTGTGCAATTTCTGGGGGATTTCTGTTTTTCACAGTGCTAATTGGAAAGGATTTCTCCTGTTTTAAAGGCAGAGTTTTTCCTGGGTTTTTCCAGATGTTTTCCCCAATAATGCCTGCAATTTTGCTAGCTTTGGGTTGTTCCAGTGCAACTTTTGGCAATGTTGGGCCCATTTTGCCTTTGCTTCTTAGGGGATTTTTCTTTTCTTAGTGCCAATTGCCAGGTACTTTTCTGGTTTGTTAGGCTCAATTTTTCCTGGATTTTTCCTGATGCTTTTCCCAGCAGTCCTTGGAGTTTTGGCCGAGATTAGGTGTTTTAGTATGGATTTCAGGAGTCTTTGGGCCATTGTTCGTGCCATTTCCTGACTTTTTGGGCCCTTTTAAGTCACATTTCCTCTGGATATTTTCTCCACTCTCTTCCCCAGTTTTTTCCTCAGAAATTCCAGGAATCTCACTGGTTTGGGCTGTTTCAGTGTCGATTTTAGGACTATCTCTGGCCATTTTCATATGGATTTTGAGGGGATTTTTCATTTCTTAGTGTCTATTTGTTAGGCTGATTTTCCCTGGTTTTTTCCTGATGATTTCCCATCGATCCTTAATATTTTGGCAGATTGTAGATGGCTTTTGTGCAGATTCCAGGAGGTTTGGGGCAATTTTTTGCAGTTTTTTGGGGGTTTCGGGCCATTTTAAGTCTCATTTCCTTTGGAAGTTTGCCCTGTTATTTTTCCAGTTTTTTCCTTAGAAATGCCAGGACACTCACTGGGTTTTGGGGCAGATATTCGGAGTTTTTCTGGCCGTTCTTTGTGCAATTTCTGGGGGATTTCTGTGTTTCTTAGTGGGAATTTTTAGGCATTTTCCTGGGTTGCTAACGTTCACTTTTCCTGGATTTTTTCCTGATATTTTTCCCTATAATGCTTGGAATTTTGATTGGTTTGGGCTGTTTCAGTGTTGATTTTAGGACTATTTTTGGCCATTTTCAAATGGATTTTGAGGGGATTTTTCGTTTCTTACTGCCAATTTGTTAGGCTGATTTTCCCTGGATTTTTCCTGATGCATTCCCATCGATCCTTGGTATTTTGGCAGATGGTAGATGGTTTTTGTACACACTCCAGGAGTTTTTCTGGCCATTCTTTGTGCAATTTCTGGGGGATTTCTGTTTTTCACAGTGCTAATTGGAAAGGATTTCTCCTGTTTTAAAGGCAGAGTTTTTCCTGGGTTTTTCCAGATGTTTTCCCCAATAATGCCTGCAATTTTGCTAGCTTTGGGTTGTTCCAGTGCAACTTTTGGCAATGTTGGGCCCATTTTGCCTTTGCTTCTTAGGGGATTTTTCTTTTCTTAGTGCCAATTGCCAGGTACTTTTCTGGTTTGTTAGGCTCAATTTTTCCTGGATTTTTCCTGATGCTTTTCCCAGCAGTCCTTGGAGTTTTGGCCGAGATTAGGTGTTTTAGTATGGATTTCAGGAGTCTTTGGGCCATTGTTCGTGCCATTTCCTGACTTTTTGGGCCCTTTTAAGTCACATTTCCTCTGGATATTTTCTCCACTCTCTTCCCCAGTTTTTTCCTCAGAAATTCCAGGAATCTCACTGGTTTGGGCTGTTTCAGTGTCGATTTTAGGACTATCTCTGGCCATTTTCATATGGATTTTGAGGGGATTTTTCATTTCTTAGTGTCTATTTGTTAGGCTGATTTTCCCTGGTTTTTTCCTGATGATTTCCCATCGATCCTTAATATTTTGGCAGATTGTAGATGGTTTTTGTACAGATTCCAGGAGGTTTTGGGCCATTTTTTGCACTTTTTGGGGGTTTTCGGGCCATTTTAAGTCTCATTTCCTTTGGAAGTTTGCCCTGTTATTTTTCCAGTTTTTTCCTTAGAAATGCCAGGACACTCACTGGGTTTTGGGGCAGATATTCGGAGTTTTTCTGGCCATTCTTTGTGCAATTTCTGGGGGATTTCTGTGTTTCTTAGTGGGAATTTTTAGGCATTTTCCTGGGTTGCTAACGTTCACTTTTCCTGGATTTTTTCCTGATATTTTTCCCTATAATGCTTGGAATTTTGATTGGTTTGGGCTGTTTCAGTGTTGATTTTAGGACTATTTTTGGCCATTTTCAAATGGATTTTGAGGGGATTTTTCGTTTCTTACTGCCAATTTGTTAGGCTGATTTTCCCTGGATTTTTCCTGATGCATTCCCATCGATCCTTGGTATTTTGGCAGATTGTAGATGGTTTTTGTACACACTCCAGGAGTTTTTCTGGCCATTCTTTGTGCAATTTCTGGGGGATATCTGTTTTCACAGTGCTAATTGGGAAGGATTTCTCCTGTTTTAATGGGAGAGTTTTTCCTGGGTTTTCCCAGATGTTTTCCCCAATAATGCCTGCAATTTTGCTAGCTTTGGGTTGTTCCAGTGCAACTTTTGGCAATGTTGGGCCCATTTTGCCTTTGCTTCTTAGGGGATTTTTCTTTTCTTAGTGCCAATTGCCAGGTACTTTTCTGGTTTGTTAGGCTCAATTTTTCCTGGATTTTTCCTGATGCTTTTCCCAGCAGTCCTTGGAGTTTTGGCCGAGATTAGGTGTTTTAGTATGGATTTCAGGAGTCTTTGGGCCATTGTTCGTGCCATTTCCTGACTTTTTGGGCCCTTTTAAGTCACATTTCCTCTGGATATTTTCTCCACTCTCTTCCCCAGTTTTTTCCTCAGAAATTCCAGGAATCTCACTGGTTTGGGCTGTTTCAGTGTCGATTTTAGGACTATCTCTGGCCATTTTCATATGGATTTTGAGGGGATTTTTCATTTCTTAGTGTCTATTTGTTAGGCTGATTTTCCCTGGTTTTTTCCTGATGATTTCCCATCGATCCTTAATATTTTGGCAGATTGTAGATGGTTTTTGTACAGATTCCAGGAGGTTTTGGGCCATTTTTTGCAGTTGTTTGGGGTTTTTCGGTCCATTTTAGGTCTCATTTCCTTTGGAAGTTTGCCCTGCTATTTTTCCAGTTTTTTCCTTAGAAATGCCAGGTCACTCACTGGGTTTTGGGGCAGATAATCGGAGTTTTTCTGGCCATTCTTTGTGCAATTTCTGGGGGATTTCTGTGTTTTTTAGTGGGAATTTTTAGGCATTTTCCTGGGTGGCTAACGTTCACTTTTCCTGGATTTTTTTCCTGATATTTTTCCCTATAATGCTTGGAATTTTGATTGGTTTGGGCTGTTTCAGTGTTGATTTTAGGACTATTTTTGGCCATTTTCAAATGGATTTTGAGGGAATTTTTCGTTTCTTACTGCCAATTTGTTAGGCTGATTTTCCCTGGATTTTTCCTGATGCATTCCCATCGATCCTTGGTATTTTGGCAGATTGTAGATGGTTTTTGTACACACTCCAGGAGTTTTTCTGGCCATTCTTTGTGCAATTTCTGGGGGATTTCTGTTTTTCACAGTGCTAATTGGAAAGGATTTCTCCTGTTTTAAAGGCAGAGTTTTTCCTGGGTTTTTCCAGATGTTTTCCCCAATAATGCCTGCAATTTTGCTAGCTTTGGGTTGTTCCAGTGCAACTTTTGGCAATGTTGGGCCCATTTTGCCTTTGCTTCTTAGGGGATTTTTCTTTTCTTAGTGCCAATTGCCAGGTACTTTTCTGGTTTGTTAGGCTCAATTTTTCCTGGATTTTTCCTGATGCTTTTCCCAGCAGTCCTTGGAGTTTTGGCCGAGATTAGGTGTTTTAGTATGGATTTCAGGAGTCTTTGGGCCATTGTTCGTGCCATTTCCTGACTTTTTGGGCCCTTTTAAGTCACATTTCCTCTGGATATTTTCTCCACTCTCTTCCCCAGTTTTTTCCTCAGAAATTCCAGGAATCTCACTGGTTTGGGCTGTTTCAGTGTCGATTTTAGGACTATCTCTGGCCATTTTCATATGGATTTTGAGGGGATTTTTCATTTCTTAGTGTCTATTTGTTAGGCTGATTTTCCCTGGTTTTTTCCTGATGATTTCCCATCGATCCTTAATATTTTGGCAGATTGTAGATGGTTTTTGTACAGATTCCAGGAGGTTTTGGGCCATTTTTTGCAGTTGTTTGGGGTTTTTCGGGCCATTTTAGGTCTCATTTCCTTTGGAAGTTTGCCCTGCTATTTTTCCAGTTTTTTCCTTAGAAATGCCAGGTCACTCACTGGGTTTTGGGGCAGATATTCGGAGTTTTTCTGGCCGTTCTTTGTGCAATTTCTGGGGGATTTCTGTGTTTCTTAGTGGGAATTTTTAGGCATTTTCCTGGGTTGCTAACGTTCACTTTTCCTGGATTTTTTCCTGATATTTTTCCATATAATGCTTGGAATTTTGATTGGTTTGGGCTGTTTCAATGTTGATTTTAGGACTATTTTTGGCCATTTTCAAATGGATTTTGAGGGGATTTTTCGTTTCTTACTGCCAATTTGTTAGGCTGTTTTTCCCTGGATTTTTCCTGATGCATTCCCATCGATCCTTGGTATTTTGGCAGATGGTAGATGGTTTTTGTACACACTCCAGGAGTTTTTCTGGCCATTCTTTGTGCAATTTCTGGGGGATTTCTGTTTTTCACAGTGCTAATTGGAAAGGATTTCTCCTGTTTTAAAGGCAGAGTTTTTCCTGGGTTTTTCCAGATGTTTTCCCCAATAATGCCTGCAATTTTGCTAGCTTTGGGTTGTTCCAGTGCAACTTTTGGCAATGTTGGGCCCATTTTGCCTTTGCTTCTTAGGGGATTTTTCTTTTCTTAGTGCCAATTGCCAGGTACTTTTCTGGTTTGTTAGGCTCAATTTTTCCTGGATTTTTCCTGATGCTTTTCCCAGCAGTCCTTGGAGTTTTGGCCGAGATTAGGTGTTTTAGTATGGATTTCAGGAGTCTTTGGGCCATTGTTCGTGCCATTTCCTGACTTTTTGGGCCCTTTTAAGTCACATTTCCTCTGGATATTTTCTCCACTCTCTTCCCCAGTTTTTTCCTCAGAAATTCCAGGAATCTCACTGGTTTGGGCTGTTTCAGTGTCGATTTTAGGACTATCTCTGGCCATTTTCATATGGATTTTGAGGGGATTTTTCATTTCTTAGTGTCTATTTGTTAGGCTGATTTTCCCTGGTTTTTTCCTGATGATTTCCCATCGATCCTTAATATTTTGGCAGATTGTAGATGGTTTTTGTACAGATTCCAGGAGGTTTTGGGCCATTTTTTGCAGTTGTTTGGGGTTTTTCGGTCCATTTTAGGTCTCATTTCCTTTGGAAGTTTGCCCTGCTATTTTTCCAGTTTTTTCCTTAGAAATGCCAGGTCACTCACTGGGTTTTGGGGCAGATATTCGGAGTTTTTCTGGCCGTTCTTTGTGCAATTTCTGGGGGATTTCTGTGTTTCTTAGTGGGAATTTTTAGGCATTTTCCTGGGTTGCTAACGTTCACTTTTCCTGGATTTTTTCCTGATATTTTTCCCTATAATGCTTGGAATTTTGATTGGTTTGGGCTGTTTCAGTGTTGATTTTAGGACTATTTTTGGCCATTTTCAAATGGATTTTGAGGGGATTTTTCGTTTCTTACTGCCAATTTTTTAGGCTGTTTTTCCCTGGATTTTTCCTGATGCATTCCCATCGATCCTTGGTATTTTGGCAGATGGTAGATGGTTTTTGTACACACTCCAGGAGTTTTTCTGGCCATTCTTTGTGCAATTTCTGGGGGATTTCTGTTTTTCACAGTGCTAATTGGAAAGGATTTCTCCTGTTTTAAAGGCAGAGTTCTTCCTGGGTTTTTCCAGATGTTTTCCCCAATAATGCCTGCAATTTTGCTAGCTTTGGGTTGTTCCAGTGCAACTTTTGGCAATGTTGGGCCCATTTTGCCTTTGCTTCTTAGGGGATTTTTCTTTTCTTAGTGCCAATTGCCAGGTACTTTTCTGGTTTGTTAGGCTCAATTTTTCCTGGATTTTTCCTGATGCTTTTCCCAGCAGTCCTTGGAGTTTTGGCCGAGATTAGGTGTTTTAGTATGGATTTCAGGAGTCTTTGGGCCATTGTTCGTGCCATTTCCTGACTTTTTGGGCCCTTTTAAGTCACATTTCCTCTGGATATTTTCTCCACTCTCTTCCCCAGTTTTTTCCTCAGAAATTCCAGGAATCTCACTGGTTTGGGCTGTTTCAGTGTCGATTTTAGGACTATCTCTGGCCATTTTCATATGGATTTTGAGGGGATTTTTCATTTCTTAGTGTCTATTTGTTAGGCTGATTTTCCCTGGTTTTTTCCTGATGATTTCCCATCGATCCTTAATATTTTGGCAGATTGTAGATGGCTTTTGTACAGATTCCAGGAGGTTTTGGGCCATTTTTGCAGTTTTTGGGGTTTTCGGGGCCATTTTAAGTCTCATTTCCTTTGGAAGTTTGCCCTGTTATTTTTCCAGTTTTTTCCTTAGAAATGCCAGGTCACTCACTGGGTTTTGGGGGCAGATATTCGGAGTTTTTCTGGCCGTTCTTTGTGCAATTTCTGGGGGATTTCTGTGTTTCTTAGTGGGAATTTTTAGGCATTTTCCTGGGTTGCTAACGTTCACTTTTCCTGGATTTTTTCCTGATATTTTTCCCTATAATGCTTGGAATTTTGATTGGTTTGGGCTGTTTCAGTGTTGATTTTAGGACTATTTTTGGCCATTTTCAAATGGATTTTGAGGGAATTTTTCGTTTCTTACTGCCAATTTGTTAGGCTGATTTTCCCTGGATTTTTCCTGATGCATTCCCATCGATCCTTGGTATTTTTGGCAGATGGTAGATGGTTTTTGTACACACTCCAGGAGTTTTTCTGGCCATTCTTTGTGCAATTTCTGGGGGATTTCTGTTTTTCACAGTGCTAATTGGAAAGGATTTCTCCTGTTTTAAAGGCAGAGTTTTTCCTGGGTTTTTTCCAGATGTTTTCCCCAATAATGCCTGCAATTTTGCTAGCTTTGGGTTGTTCCAGTGCAACTTTTGGCAATGTTGGGCCCATTTTGCCTTTGCTTCTTAGGGGATTTTTTCTTTTCTTAGTGCCAATTGCCAGGTACTTTTCTGGTTTGTTAGGCTCAATTTTTCCTGGATTTTTTCCTGATGCTTTTCCCAGCAGTCCTTGGAGTTTTGGCCGAGATTAGGTGTTTTAGTATGGATTTCAGGAGTCTTTGGGCCATTGTTCGTGCCATTTCCTGACTTTTTGGGCCCTTTTAAGTCACATTTCCTCTGGATATTTTCTCCACTCTCTTCCCCAGTTTTTTTCCTCAGAAATTCCAGGAATCTCACTGGTTTGGGCTGTTTCAGTGTCGATTTTAGGACTATCTCTGGCCATTTTCATATGGATTTTGAGGGATTTTTCATTTCTTAGTGTCTATTTGTTAGGCTGATTTTCCCTGGTTTTTTCCCTGATGATTTCCCATCGATCCCTTAATATTTTGGCAGATTGTAGATGGCTTTTGTACAGATTCCAGGAGGTTTTGGGGCCATTTTTGCAGTTTTTGGGGTTTTCGGGCCATTTTAAGTCTCATTTCCTTTGGAAGTTTGCCCTGTTATTTTTCCAGTTTTTTCCTTAGAAATGCCAGGACACTCACTGGGTTTTGGGGGCAGATATTCGGAGTTTTTCTGGCCGTTCTTTGTGCAATTTCTGGGGGATTTCTGTGTTTCTTAGTGGGAATTTTTAGGCATTTTCCTGGGTTGCTAACGTTCACTTTTCCTGGATTTTTTCCCTGATATTTTTCCCTATAATGCTTGGAATTTTGATTGGTTTGGGCT